>APFE030346235.1:1793-14082 GCA_000404065.3 Pinus taeda | reverse complement strand
TATATATACATATTATATTATTGATAAAATCACCTTCCATTTTCCTATATACCATGGAGATTCACCCATTTATTATACTTATAAATTTAGGGGGGGTTCTTAAAATTTTCCCTGGTCATAAATAGATGTTTCCCACTCAAAAGTTGTAGTCCTTGGATAGATCTTTTTAACGAGGTATTGTGCACATCAAACAGAGATCATATGCCAAAGTTATAACCATGGGAACTAGTTGATGTACCAATTTACCTAAATGGGGCCCAGAGATCGTATGCCAAAGTTATAACCATGGGAACTAGTTGATGTACCAATTTACCCAAATGGGGCCCATAGTTTGGCGCTTCATCTCCTAGGGTTAGGTTTTTGGATTTTTAGGGTTTTCCATTGTTTCTCAATAATAAATAGGACTTTGAGCCTCATTGTAACATAGTTCAGAGGCATGCATGTAGCCGCCACATCTCTTCTCAGAGATAAGATACCATTTCCTGAGCTAGTCTTATTTCCATTCTATTTGTAAGCATATTTTAGTATTTTATATTAATGAAATGAAGTGTTATTTCTTATGCATATTTGTATTTATGGTTATATCTATAATTTGTTGTGTTCCTGTTTAAATTCAGATCATACTTTTATAACATATTCCATAACTATCATATTACCAATTTTCATTAAACACATTCATTTTACCCTGTGGTTAGTTATTAATGATTTGTTATATTTTAATGATTAAATGAGTTTCTAACGTGGTTTTCCAATGATAATTTACTAATATGTTTATGTACCCAAATAATGAGTTCTAGTACTCGAATTTGACAATTCAGTACTTATATTAGTTTCAGTACTCACATTGGCACTTCTCGAGATGACATGGATTGCAACTATATGTTTAAGGATGGATTAATGTTAACACCTAGTTCACATGTGAAGCTCAAAATTTTATTCAAATCTAAATTCCATCTATAGAAATTTGGTACTTAATTCAGTACTAGATTGGCATTTTCCAAAAATTCGGTACTTAGTTCGGTACCTGATTCTGAACCTGCGCACTAACCACTATGGGAAACTATGTCTAGATTTGAAGTTACATCCAAACATGGAGGAAATTAAAACTAATTCCAATTCATATCATTCTCATCTTCAATGAAAGTTCCAATATGATCTTAAATCATAACATATTTGTTTAAAATAATATGTGTTAGTTTATTTTAGTATGGTGTTAGATTTTCATAGAAGTCGATATGATCCTATTTGATTATCACTTCCTTCACTCTATGTTTTATAAAAGGAATAGATATGCCTAGTAGATGCGAGAGTAGAAGACATAAATAGGAATTGCATCATTACTCTGAATTGATTCATTTGTAACAAATTTCAATTTATGTATGTAAATCTGACAGTTGATTTTCTACAATAAAGATTTAATTATTGTTCAGTTCTACATATTGTTATGATTTGATTTAGTCTCTAGGCACGTTACCAGGTCAGCAAGGGCCCCTCGACTCAAGTAACATCCTGATTTTTATTTATAGAGTGGAGTAATATTCTAAAAATATTTAGCTTTCTTAATTTCATATTTGGTTTAATGTTTATTTCAGTTTTTAGTTTTTCTAAATTCGCTTCTCTATTTTTAGATTTGTTAATAGAACATTTTATGATTAAATTCAAATTTATTTTTCTCAGGATTAAGAGTTAAATAAACTTGAATTGGTTTCTTATTATGTTTTCATACCCAAAATTTTAATCTACATAACTTATGTACTTAATTTGTACTAATTTTCAGAATTTCAATTGCGAGACTTTCTGTACGTAATTCGGTACTAAAAATTGTACTAGAACAGGGTATTAAAAAAATATGTAATTTTCAATTTAGGATTCTTTAATTGATTGGAGATTTGCAAATACTTGGTAAAAGATTCCTACAACGAATAAAACCTACAATATATCATTATAACTTTAAGATTTCTTAGCATTTATTTTTGATGTTTTATTAATGGATTTCTTGTAGTTTATTCCCTCACGTGCTTTTTCTTATAGTTGTCAGCGTTTATTTTTTTTGCAATTTACTTTTCGACAACATGTTTAATGAATTTTTGTATGCAACACTATAGGATTAGAACTACTAAGTCTCAAGACCTACCTAATAAGCTTCATAAATAAAACCAAATGAACATTGTTTATTCGTAATTATGAAAAATTGTGGTTTGGAACCCAATAAGCACTAGAGTCCCACATTCTAGTGACAAGTTATAATCCTTAATGGTTAATTCCACCAACATTTTTGGCATCGTTGTCGAGGAGATGATAAAGGTATTAGAGCATAAATTTTTTTATAAGTTTTTTTTGCATGATTTTATTTACATGGACAACTTGGGGGCAGAGATAAAATAGTAAGATGAGAGACAAGAACTTGGGCATCTACTTTGGTGAGGTTGCTCCAAAGCCTTGTTGTTTTCTTATTTTTCTTTATAAATGTGTTTTCCTTTTGGTTAATTCATGAGAAGAAGAGAAGCCTAACTTGTGTGAATAGATAATTTGGTGAAAACAGGGTCTTAGTAACATGGTGGCGCTTTGATACATGATTGGTTTGTTTTCATTTGTTTGAAGTGTGTTTCCTTTTAATTTCTTTGGGATTTTTAAAATTTTTGGTACTTTAAGAACTCCATACACTAATCCATGTGCAAGATGGGGATTAGAAACCAGAAAAGAAACATTCAAGGATGATCAATATTTTGGGAGAACTCTCTCAAATCCTAATGACAACTAGGATCTATGCTTCTCAAGAAGAACAAATCTTGACAATAGACAAAAACTTATTTGCCTCTCCAGAAATGATAGAAGAACAACAAATCCATGAACCACATGCACAAGAAGATTTTCAACCTTGCAATATTGTTAAATAAACTAAATAATCATGGACCAAATGCAATGGATGGTAACCATTAGAACCTGAGAATGAATAATTTTTTACATGCCTATTTGTGGAGCCTCTAAGCACACAAGATGATAATCATCTAATGCTAGAATATCTACATGCAACAGTAAAGGAGGATATGCTAAGTGAGCCAAACAATGGGGTAAACCAAGAGAATTTTGATTTTATTGAAATTTGGTTTCAACTATAAGGCAATACCACTCCTTCATTCTTCCTTGCTTCTTTACATCATCATTAAAATCGTCGGTACTTCATACTCAAGTATGCATTGAAGATTATACTCCAAACTTGAGTATGAATGTATTGAGTATTAATGTATTTTTACACCTGTTACACACATGGTTACGTTGGAAATACTCATGTACTTGAGGAGAGGAATTTATTTTTCTCAAGTACAGTAGGATAATAAATATATAAATAAATGTTGCATATAATAGTTATTTTACTTCTAAAAATATAATGCAACATAGTTTTCATGTTTTTTGAATAAGTGGGAATGTTAATTGTTAGAAAAACAACTAATTGAAAATGGGAGATCTATGTTCCTATTGCATATTTATGTTGAGGTCTCTTTCATCTTCATATTGTTTTAATGAATATTTCTACTTAGTCTAATTTCAAATAGCAGCATGGTTCAACTATTACTTTGCTTTCCCACTTATTATTTCTTTTTGATAGTTAGATTTTTTAATAGTTTTTATTTTCAATAAAGTAAGATGTGACCATTATGCTTGGAATCTTATGTTAAGTTGGACATGATTTCATTGCGACATCATCTAGTATAGGATACCAACTGTCTCGTACCATATTTCATCCAACTAGTACCTAGAAATTTGGTACCAATATTCTATTTTGCAAGACGAAGTCATATTTAAGGATCTTGTTCATTTGGGATGCTAAAATACTGGAAGGATACTTTCAAAAGTGGAAAAGACATATTTGTCAACGAAATGGAACACTTAGGGGAGTATTTGATGATATATTTATTTTTCCTTAAGTTGTTAAAAATTATGCATTGATGCATTATCATTAAGACCATTATTTCACGAAGATGATCGAATAAACAATCTTTTCCATAGAAGTTGAATTAAATGATAATTCCAAACTATTCATAGCTTATATACCTTTTCTTTTTTTGGAATTTCATTTCTCTTATTCATATAGATTTCTGATTATCAATACAAAATAGTTTCTCAAAATATAGTTACCAAAACACACTAAGGGGATTATAACAAAGTTAAGAGATCCATATAATGATACTAATGACAAAAATCAACTTAAATAATATAACCATAACACTAAATAATGATATATGAGAATCTTTATTAATAATTGCAAAATATTTACTGAAGTCTCTACTCATGGTGGAACATTAATTTAAAAGTGAAAGAATACATGGAAACTATAACTAGTAGGACTTTACGTGTCTTTTGGTTATTCTTTGGTTAGCCTCATCCATCTTAAATTAAAAATGGCTCATTCATGCTATGTCTTTTAAGTACCTATAAGTATGTTGTGCCTCCAAGACATTATGCAGGTAATCAAATTCACTCTGAAAGGTATCATCCTATTCCTTTAAGGTTATTTATGAAGCCTCTCCCCCATCTAATAATTGCAAAATCAATATCCATAATATAAAACTAAAATGGTAGAAAACAAGGGCCTAGAGTATTTAGTGTAAAATAGGTTTAAGAGTTTAACCCGTTGAGGCTATGAATGCCTTCTCGTAGTGGGTATTGACCTGTGATATCAATCGGCAAACCCATTGGGGATATGGATGCTCATGGGAAATGGGGAATTCTTCCTAAATAAGTGTCAACCAAACCAAGGATTTTTCCTACATGTATGATGGTTACTCTATAGTGTTACAATCAAAATGATACATGTGTGGATGGAGTCAAAGGAAAAACGAATTGCATAAATTTGTTGCTAAAGAATAGTCTTAAGGTAATCTTGAGTCTGTTCTTCATACTATATCTAAGATCTAATTGTCTTAGAAGTGGGACCTATGATCACAGATAATTAATAAAACTCAACTGCAAAGCTTATCTGTAATACTTGGATAACTATAAAACTTTGGGATTTGGTTAAATGTGACTAATTTTTCATTTGTTAATCATTTATTGTGATCATTAAAGAAACCTCCTACCTACCAAGAAGGAGAGCCCCTTAAATTTATAAAATGTTTCTTTTTCTTGAGCATAAAATTGTTAATGATTGATGAAATCATATGTAATGAGTGATTTGGAATTTATTTTATGCTTGGTGTTAGTTTAGCATCATTTTAATAAATCTAAGATGACTTATTTTTGTTCAACATTCATCTCATTATTTCCATTGTTTTGTTTTTTAGGACCCCTTTTTGTACTAGAGACATCTGAGTAACCCTCCTCACTTCCTCGGTACCTCACCTTGTTTACATGAGGACACGAAAAACCTCATGCATGGGGAATTTTTTTTTGGGACCTTTTCAACATATTTAGTTCATTCTCTTTATATTCCTTCAACAGATCATATTGGCAATCATCAACTCCAACTCTTCCAGATCATTCCATACGCTCAGCCTTACTATGCCTCATCTTCAGTTGCATATATATTCCATTGCATCTTACAGTACAAATAAAAGCTCAAAAGGTATACTTGAAGTAAAACATTTTTGAAGGCTTTATGGCTCATTAAAATTTAAGAAATATTGATGATTAACCACTTTCTATTTCTTCACCTTTCTTAAACCACTATTTCTCAATCCATTAATGCATATTCTTGTTTCCAAGTCCATATTTATTTAGCCATTATCTTCATTGTCACTTTATATCATCCATCATCCTTCCTAGTCCATATTTTGTTTTCCTGAGGGCATACAAAGTCTTAGGCATAGGGGTATGTTGGGCCCTAGATATGTTATCTTATTGGCTACCCAAACCGTTCATTTACAAGCCATATTCATACTTTTATAACATATTATGTACCTATCATATTGCCGATTTTCACTAAATGCATTCATTTTATCTTATGGTTAATTATTAATGATTTCTTATATTTTTAGTGATTAAATGATTTTTTAATGTGGGTTTCCAATGACAGTTTACTACTATGTTTATGTTCCCAAACAATAAGTTTTAGTACTGGAATTTGACAATTCAGTATTTATATCAGTTTCAATACTAAGTAAAGGTTCACACATTAGCACTTCTCTAGATGACAAGGTTGCAACTATATGTTTATGGATGGATTTATGTTCACACCTAGCTCACATGTTAACCTCAAGAATTTATTCAAATATAGATTCCACCTATAGAAATTCAGTACTTAATTCGGTACCAGTTTGGCATTGTCCAGAAATTTGGTACTTAATTCGACACTTATTTCGGTACCTAATTCTACACCTGCGCACTAACAACTACTGGAAGCTACGTCTATATTTGAAGTTACATCCAAATGTGTAGGAAAGTTAAACTAATGCCAAGTGGCATCATTCCCATCCTCAATGAAAGTCCCAATATGATCTTCAATCATAACAAAATTGTTTAAAATAACATTTGTTATTTGAATTTAGTATGGTGTTAGATTTTCATGGAATTTGATATGATCCTCTTTGATCATCGATTCCTTCACTCTATGTATTATAAAAGAAACTGATCTATGCATCAAATGGGAGAGGAGATGACTTAGAGAGTAATTGCATCATTACACTGAGTTGATTCATTTGCAATAGATTTTAATTTATGTATGTAAAGTCGACGATTGATTTTCTATAATAAAGATTTAATTATTATTCAGATCTACATATTGTTATGATTTAATTTAGTCTCTAGGCATGTCGACAGGTCGGGAAGGGCCCCTCGACTCAGGTAACATTTTGATTTTTATTTGTAGAGTAAAGGAATATTCTAAAATATTTAGTTTTCTTAATTGAAAATTTTGTTTAATGTTTTATTTCAATTTTTAGTTTTGCTAAATTCACTTCTTTGTTTTTAGATTTGTTGATAGAACATGTTATGATTAAATTCAAATTTATTTTTAGCGGTATTAAGAGTTAAACAAACATGAATTGGTTTCTTAATATGTTTTCATACCCAAAATTTTAATCTACATAATTTATGTACTTAATTCAGTATTAATATTTAGAATTTCAATTTCTAGACTTTTTGTACATAATTTGGTACTAAGTTATGTACTAGAATAGGGTATTAAAAAAATATGTAATTTGCATTTTAGGATTCTTTAATTGATTGGATATTTGCAACTCCTTGGTAAAATATTCCTACAGTGAATAAGAACCTACAATATATCATTATGACTCTAATCTTGTTTAGAATTTATTTTTGATTTTTTATTAATGAATTTCTTATAGTTTATTGCCTCACACACTTTTTCTTATAGTTGTCGACATTTACTTCTATGCAATTTAATTTTCTACAACATGTTTAATGAATTTTTGTATGAAACACTATACGGTTAGAACCACTGAAGTCTCAAGACCTAATAAGCTACATAAATAAAACCACATGAACACTATCTATCAATAATTATGAAAAATTGTGGTTTAGATCCCGATAAGCACTAGAGTCCCACAGTCCAGTGATAAGTTATAATCCTTAGTGGTTAATTATTATAGTATTAGATGTTAGCATAGGTAATAATAGGCTCTAATATTGCATTTCATGTGCTTGCATCTTTAAGTCTTACGACCCCATATTGATAATTAAATGTTGGAATTAGAATACATATAATTCCACGAACACATATTTCTCTACAAAATGGTTTGAGGTTCCATATAGAATTCTCCTTCTGGTTCCACTTGCAATACAAACCAGCTAATCAAGAGATCAACATATTTAACATACTTCTTAAGAAATGAAACATGGAAAAAATCATGGAATTTCATTGTTGTAGGTAGTGCAAGTCGATAGGTTACTAATCCAATCCTCTCAAGAATCGTGAAGGGTCCAACAAACCAAGGTGTCAACTTGGCACATGATCTAATCCTCAAGGATCTCTTCTTTGTCTTGATGCACAAGTACACATGTTCCACAACCTGGAACTCCTTAAACATCCTATTCTAATACACATAACTCTTCTATCTATCCTGTGTTGCCTTCACATTCTTCTTTATTACCTGCATTTCTTGTTCCATCTATGCCAACATGTCCGATCCAGTGGAAACCCTATTCACCGGATCACTCCAATTGATGGGATTATTACAACTCCACCCATACAATGCCTCAAATAAACTCATCCTCAAATATTACTGATACCCATTGTTGTAAGTGAACTCAACTAATGGAAGATAGTCTTCCCAATTCCACTCTTGATGCATCACATGAATTATCAACATGTCCTCCAATATCTTTTTCACCCTCTCTGTCTGTCCATCTATCTACGAATAATAAGTTGTGCTAAAGGCCAACTCTATACCCAAACCTGCAAATAACTCTTTCTAGAATCTAGAGGTGAACTTGGCATCCATGTCTGACAGAATATTCTTCGGTACACCATGTAACCTCACTACATCTTTGATGAAGACTTATGCTACATAATTATTTGAATATGTAGACTTCACTAGAATGAAGTGCGCTATCTTTTTCAACCTGTCAACCACAACCACAATGGAGTCATGTTGTCTATATGTCTTTGGAAAACCTATAATGGAATCCATGCAAATGACCTCCCCCTTCCACTCTGGAATCTTAATAGGCTGAAGTAATCCACCTAGATGCTTAAAATTTTCTTTCACCTACTTACAGTCCAAAAATCTAAGCACAAACTCTAACACTTCCCTCTCCATATTTGACCAATAATAAAACTTCTTCACTTTTGTCAACATCTTCTGATATTGTGGGTGACCTGAATATGGCTTAGCATGAAATTCCTTCAAGATAAGCTTCTTGACCTCACTTT
This sequence comes from Pinus taeda, assembly GCA_000404065.3. NCBI lineage: Eukaryota > Viridiplantae > Streptophyta > Pinopsida > Pinales > Pinaceae > Pinus > Pinus taeda. The sequence goes on along the minus strand of APFE030346235.1, from coordinate 5,252 downwards.
TGTCTAACACATATACCATGTCCCTAAATTTTACCAAACCATCTATTGTGAGATGATAGTCCACATCCTAATCACTTGTACCCTCTTGTAGCTTGCATAAGCTCCCTGTATCTATCATCCTACTAATATTCTTGCAAGACCTGATCCTTTAAATCTGTCCCATAGGAGATCATAGATGCTATATGATTCACTTGTATCCTCCTGCTAAGAGCAACTGCAACCTTGTTCTCTTTACCTTTAATGTACCTGATCTCAAAGTCAAACTCATTGATCATGGCTAGCCATCTAGATTTCCTAGAATTCAGATTTAGTTGGCCAAATAGATAACTCAATCCACTGTGATCACTCATCAATATGAATCGCTTTCCAAGAAGATAGTGCCTCAAGATCTTCAAAGCATGAATGATCACTATCAACTCAAGGTCACGTGTCAGATAATTCTTCTTATGCTCATTCAGTTTCTGTGAGTCATAGCATACTACCTATCCTTCTTGCATAAGGAATCCATGAAGCCCTCCCTTGAAAGCATCGCTACATACCATAAAATATTTTTATGGATCTAGAATCTTTAAAATTGGAGCCTTTGTCAACAACTTCTTCAACTACTCAAAACTGGTTGCACATTCCTCTGTCAATTTAATTTTCTTACCTTTCCTTTGCAATGACGTAATATCATAAGAAATCTATGATAGGTTCCTCATGAAACTCCTGTAATAACCTTCTAACCCCATGAATGATCTTATGTCATCCACATTCTTAGTATCTTCCCACTCCATGATATCCCTCACCTTTTATGGATCTACTACTATGCCTTCCTTGGAAACCACATGTCCCAAGTAATGTACCTTTGTCTAAAAGAAACTACACTTACTGAGCTTAGCGTACAACTAATTTTCTCTCAATAATATTAATATTGTTAATAAATTCTTGGCATGTTCTTCCTCATCCTTGGAATATACTAATATATCATTAATGAATACAATAACAAAGTTATCCAAATAACGACATAACACACTATTCATCAAGCACATAAAAGTAGTTGGAGCATTAGTCAAACCAAATTGAAATGCAACAAACTCATAAATCCCATACCTAGTCTACAAAGAAGTCTTGTAGATGTCCTCTTCTTTAATGCATACCTAATGGTATCGTGATCTTAGATCAATCTTCAAGAACATTGTTGCTCCCTTCAACCGATCGAACAAGTCATCAATCCTCGGCAACAGATACCTGTTCATGATGGTCACTTTGTTCAAATACATGTAATCAATGCATAACCTAAGAGTACCATCCTTCTTCTTCACAAACAACACTGGTGCACCCCAAGGTGATACATTGCCTAATGTATCCCTTGTCAATAATTTCCTTCAACTGAAACTTTAATTCCACTAACTCTGGTGTGCTCATCTTGTAAGGTTCCTTTGATGTTGGTGTTTCTCTTGGTACCAACTCAATAGAAAATTCCACTTCCCTATGAGGTAGCAACTCTGAAAGCTTTTTCAAAAACACATCCTGAGACTATTGAAAAACTGGGTTCCTACTCAAGACATCCACAACCTCAACTTCCTTACCTTTGTCACTATAAATATGCACTAGAAATAACACAAGCCCTTTAATGAAACTACGCTTCACCTACATAATTGTCACCATTCTAACTAATGTTTTATTCTTCTTACCCTGCAAGACTCTTTGTTCCCCATTTTCATCCAAACAATTAATAGCCTTGTTATCACCCCAAGAAACTCTCCTAGGTTGTATCTCAAAGATGCTCGAGAACATTACAAACTCAACATGATGTTGGAAATGGATGAATGGAAGGAATGATGCTTGTTCAAGCCAAATAACCACTCCTACTTTGCTTGACTCTAGACATGCGTGAACACCCCCAGAATACAAGGCTTTAGACCACCAATTACTCACAGTTTAGGGATTGGTGAATATGGAGAATACTAACCACACCAGCAGATGCACAGGACCCTTTGATGGCCGGCTACAACTAGTAAAGAGGTCTGCAAATCTATTTCCTCATACACAGAGAAGATGACAACTCTTTGTCACTAAGTAAACAAGAACCTAAATAACACATTCATTGACACATACAAGGTTTTAACACAGAGGTAGGATGACAACTCCTCTAATGCTAAACATTCAAGATTTCAGGAAAAATGCATGACAGGCACAACCTAGAATAGAATAGAAGTGAAAAGTGAGCAATTAATGACAAAAAAGCTTGTATTAGTTGAAAATGAAGATGACACGCTACAAGTTTCAAAGCAGTTACAGTCTCCAGAAATTGAACCTTACATCAAAACAATAACCTTCAACCCTGATTACATTGTGTTTTTGGGTATATATAGAGTTTGATTACAAAGATGTTCTATTGTTCTATGCGTGGAGGGGTCATAATGGACCACCAACCGCTTTAACTATCTGATGGGGTCCCTAGTGCAATCTTCCTACTTCAGTGAACGGACTTGATCTTATCGGATGCTCTGTCATCCTTCTCGAGCAGGTGGAGTGTTGTATGGAAGAAATTCCATAACTGATAAATGCATTTAACTGCTCGAGGCTTGCCCTTCTCTTCTCGGCCATACTATCCCTTGAATGCTGTGGTTGAGGATCTGCTAAGAACGGTACCAGGAACTGGTTATGCTCATCCTTTGGATGCACAGAGCAGTTATGGAACGTGGACTTCATGGTGGGTGGACGAACTGGATAAAGACACAAAACTGGCCATTGGATCAAACGACCAGACGACAAAGATTAGTTTGCAGAAGATATCGGGAGATATGAGAGCGGGGTGACCACAAGCCGTTGGATCTCAGGAGGGCAGATCCAATGGTCGCCGGACACGGAAGATGCACGAAGATTATCGGGAGGGGAGATCTGGCTTAAGTGATAAGCGGTATTGCTCGCATTGCTATCGGAGGTTGGGCGGTAATCGTACAAAGGCTAGCGATGCGAGTTATTGGGTGACTCGTGGTAGATGTGATGGGAACAAAACCGCTTTGATCACGAGTTAATGTGCGGCTATGTTTTGGCAGCAGGGGAAGTGGATGTTGTCAGATCGCGTGGTAGATGATCGGACGTCAGGAAAACCAGCGGGCAAGTTATTAACGGTGGGGAACTGTTGGATTTGGGCATGGAAATTCGACGGCTGCGATCAAAAGGTGATAATAAACTATGAGAGCATGGGGTCATATGAATATGGTTTGCGGGGATTTAAACTTTGTGCTCAGGTCTTGTATAAACAGAGTTTATTACAAGCTTTGGAGGAAAGAATAGAGATAGGAGCAGAAGAAACATGACTAATGTGAGTCCTTTATGAGCATAACTAATCTAGGTGGATATTGGTGGCCACCTGCCAAGTCCATTTGGACCCCCATCATTGTCTCTTTCAGCATTTTCAATTTCCTTAATTATAGCACAACTTACTATTTTTAGCAGTTTTTCGGGTCC
>APFE030346234.1:19156-34357 GCA_000404065.3 Pinus taeda | reverse complement strand
AAATCTTTCTCACACCATAATTTTTCTTTGAACTTAGAAGTAACAATATCTCTAATGTTATTTATGCTTTGCAAAGCATCGTTCTCATTGATCTCCCAATAGTTTAACCCGGCCCTTGTGTCCTTATTCCATCCTCGGTTAAGCCTTAGGTGATTTTAAACATATTTAGAGTGGAGGATAATATACAAATGGTTAATTTTTTCTTAAGTTAATGAGATATTATACATCTTTATGTATGAAATTAAATTTAAGTTTTTAAAAATATATATGGTTTTATTAGTATAGTTTTAGCCATGAAGTATGAGATAATCATTTTATTCGCAAATATTATTAACTTTATTATAGTAAAATTTAAAACTGATATTAATTGGCTAAGGGTTCATTTTTTATAAATGGAAGAAAATGGGTTAGGAGTTTAAAATTGAAAGATGTCTAACAAGAAGTAAAGTCGACCCATTTACATCCCAAGAATGAGTTATTAGTCCTTGCCTTGCGAGGGACTATAGTATTCCCTCACAGTCAAAATGCATTGACTCTGCATTATTTCGTTGTGCTTTTGCGATTTTAACCTACTTTAGGGAAAATGCTTAATATTTTTATCTTTTTATAAATTCAAAAATAATTTCCTAATTTTCATGAAATCTTTTTCGATTTCTTGAGGGATCTTTGATGGGACATAATTCCCCTTGTGGAGGGTGTTTTATTTTTTATATTTTTCAATACCTGAAAATTAATTAAAAATAACTAATTTTGTGTGTGGTCATTCCATTCGTTAGTGCTTTGAAAGTGCTCTAACATTCACAATGTCATGTTATTTCTTTTCCCAATGATGCCATAATTGAGATAGTTGCAGGCATTTTGTATAAGGTGGGGGAGGGCTAAACAAATCTCCAATTATTGTGAGTGGACATTGTGTTGGTTAGTGCTTTGAAATTGACGCTTTGCACAATGATGTCAAAATTGACATGGTTTAAAACCATTTTCATAAGCTGGGGGAGCTAAACAAATTTTTCATTTAATATTATTATGTTTCTTTTGTCGCTGTGATCAACACCCGCCAAAATTTTTCTCACACTAGAATTTCAAAGACTACTAAGGATCTTATAGTCTATCTTCTTATGGTTACTCCATGGTCATTTGATGCTTTATAAAGCATTTAAGTCTTTTTCCTAGTTTTAAACTATCAAGTCACTTCCACACACTTACTCAATCTTCAATGACTTCATGAGAACACTACCTTTATGCAAGCTTGGACAGGCATAGTACCGTCCATCAAGATAGTGCCTATGCGATGTTCAAATTCATATCGATAGTCAATGCACACTTTTATTTACAGTCCCCCTCATTTCGTTGTGTTTGTACTTCAATTTTAGTGAGTTTTCTCAGTTGTCGTCTTTTGCACATTCTCGCTTTCATAACTATTGCTTTCACATTTGAAGTTGTTGTTTTGACTTGATTTTACTTTAATAAGTGTTGTTTTCATGCTATTCACTTTGGCATGTGTCGCTTTTAAGGTTTCTTTCATTTTTCAAGTGTCGTCTTCATGTTTTCCTCCTATCATAGGTGTCACTTTTTTGTTATCACTCATGCATGTGTCACACCTTTGTGTATCACCAAAGTTAGTTTTGGCACACTCTCTTGCATTATATGGTATTTTTTTTTTTCTCGGTAAAAGTCTAAGATTCTATTATATATACAGAGAAGAAATTACAAGCAGTGTAGCTGGAAATACCATGGAATCCATGGCCGACTGAGATGCCATGGTTTTGGCAAAACTGTTCAAAAACTCCCACGCAGGGGATTCATGCAACCTGAAAACTTCTGGACAACCTACAGGTTCATTAGAATGAACCAGGAAAGGCAAAATAACAGGCCAGAGACTCAAAACTAAACCTGCCCACGCAGGGGCTGTCTTCTCTATCCCTACTGACATAGCCAAGAACCGACATAGCCAAGAACCGACACGCAGACCTTAACCAGCACTGCAGACTCTACAAAATGGACAATGACCCGAGATAGCATAAAACCAGAGCGGGATGATACCCGTGCTATGAAAAAACAAAATAAAACAGAAGCTGGACCTGAGAAGAGAAAGGGACGCCGAGTCAGGGGCGTGCTAGAGCTGAAGCTGGTGGAACCTCCACGGGTGGCTTCTCCTCCACGATTTCACACCAACCGAGCCCTTCAGGAATGCCCTCCCACATAGTAGCCCATTTGGTGGCATCGCGAGCCCTCGCTGCTTGGGATGAGGAAGGGTCTTCCATGACAGCTTTACCTGAGGACGTGGCCCCGATTGATGGAGGAGGCAGGGGCAGTTCTTGACCTGGTATGTCTGGGGGAGGAACTTCCCCTGCTGATGGAGAACCCTCACCTTCTACTTTAGGTGTTCTCGTGAAGAGCACTGAGATGTGCGCGCTGACCCCATGAGCATCTCCCATCCTCCCCAAGGTGAAGACAACGGACCCAAATGCTGGTAGGGCTGGCCCCTCCATGTTCGCCCCACTGACCTCCACGACTTGCTCTGCTTGAAGAGGTGCAACCCCGGCACGACGGTGGCAGAATTGGCAGCAGCAATGGTGATGCTCCCTGTCAGCCTACCCTCGTCCTCGACCTCTCCTCGAGCCCCTTCCTCTTCGGCACGGTTGTCTGTGGCGAAGCCGAGCCATGGTGAATTCGTTCGCCCACCACCAAGGATTTTCAGCAGCCGCCACCTTCCTCCCTCCAAACTCAGACCACCACCTTCCTTCCTCCCAATTTTCCCTCCGAAATTCTGCAACAGAGCCTCTGCGCTCTGTGGAAATAACCAGGTTGAGGGTGACCTGAGATGGCGCTCTTCCCAGCCAGCACCAGGCTTGCCTCCACTGCAGAGCATACGGCGTCCAGACCTCAGACTGACTGTATAAATCGCAGAGCATTGGCGAGAAGCCGACCTCGACCAGGTATAAATTGCCATGACCATTCTCGAGACATCCTTCGGCCCTTGCCATACTGTCATCCATGGCCGCATTAACTGCCCTGAGCTACCACCCCGTCTTAAAATCGAGTTGACGGCGGACGAGCCTGGGTTATTAAGCTGCATGGGGAGAGGCATGTGCGATCACGTGGGAGCCAAGTGGCTCATTCTCCCGCTGGCCTCTGGCACCCGCATCCGGGGAATCAATGTCATTTTGAAGAAGAATCTTACATTCCTGAGTTTGCTGGGAGCTGGGAATGATGTCCAAGTTTCCTGCTTGGAATGGGAGATGACATTCGACCCCTATATTGGCTAGGAGATCAGCTACTTTGTTCCCTTCTCGTGTCGAGTGATGAAAGGAGAGGGCTCTGTGATTATGCAGCTCTTGAGCAATGTTGTGTAATCTGGCTTCCAGCCTCCAGCTGTCGGCTACTTTTCTGGTTTGAGAGCCGTTATGAATGCGGGAGACCATGCCTAGGATAATTTGGGAATCCCCTTCTATAATAAGAGGATGTAAGTTCTGACGCTTGGCCTCAAGTAGCCCTTGCCAGAGACCCTCCAGTTCCGCTGAGTTGTTGGTATCCCAGCCTATATTCCCAAAATAGATTAGTATGGTGTTGCCTTTATGATCACGAATGATTCCTCTGTGGCCTGCAGGCCCTGGATTGCCTTTAGATGCCCCATCAAAATTTAATTTGTACGAGTTAGCCGGTGGGGCAATCCATTTTCCGTTCTCTTTGTTATTGCCTGTCGTAGCACTTTGGGTAACAATTTCTTGAGGCAGCTCTAACTTCCAGTTGTTTAGAACGTTTTGCTCTCTGTCCTTGGTGGGGAGGTCCTCTTTGATCCAGGATTTCAGGTGCATTGTCTCTTTGAGGTTGCTATGCATTCTAATCCAGATCTCTTCTGTGGTCGAGCTTTGGTTTTTGAAGATCCTCCTGTTCCTTTCTTTCCATATGTTCCAGATTACGATTCCTGGAATGATGTTCCACAAGTGATTAAGAATCTCACTATCATAGGGACTTTTTGGCCATTGTCTGATGGTGTCGATAATGTCTCTAGGTTTTTTACCTTGTAGCTGGCATCTGAAGCTGACCTGATCCCATAGTTTGCTGGCTAGTGGGCATGTGTCCAGAAGGTGTTGTAGATTTTCTTCATTGTTGAAGCAATTGTGGCAGATTGAGGGCCCGTGAAAGTTGCGCCTTCTTAATTTGTCCCAAGTGAGAATCTTTTTATGCCCTACCATCCATAGGAAGTGAGAAATTTTTGGCCAGGATTTGAAGCTCCAGATTCGGTCCCATAAAGGGTCTGGTCTGGTGTCGGAGTTAATTGAGAGGGTGTAAGCTTCCGAGGTGGTGTATGTTCCTTTTGGGCGATATCCCCATCTGAGAATGTCTTCACTGTTCTCCATTCTTATGCTTCTTTTTCTTAACTCTTCTTCCAGAGTGATTTCCTCCTGCTTGGTGGCATTTGTGGTGATTTGGTTGCTCGGGCGCCATTGTCTGAACCCGCTTGCCAAGTCCTGCTTCCAGAATTGATGGACCGTTGCGAGCTGCTGTTCCTGTCTGTCTGGAATTAACCTTGGAGGAAGAATGTTGGAGAGTTTGGGTTGCTGATTCCAAGCATCCGTCCAAAACCGCGTGCTCCTTCCATTTCGTATTTCCCAGAAGCTGTGCTTCAGGATGAACTGGTGGTGTTGCTTGGCTGCGTTCCAGATGAGAGAGCCATTGACCATGGGCTCATATCTAATGATCTCATTCTGGGGGCTGTTGTTAGTATATTTGGCAGTCCAGATGCTGGCCCAAATCTTGTCTGGATTGGTTAGCCATTGCCACCAGATCTTGGTGTTCATGATGATATTACTGCTCTCAGGATCTCTTAGTCCGATGCCTCCTTTGCTTTTGGGCTTGCAGATCGTTTCCCATTTTACAAGAGCCCATTTGCGATGAGAAGCAGAGCTTCCCCATAGAAAATCTCTCTGAAGGTTCCTTAATCTGTTCAGAACCCATTTTGGAGCAGCCAGGATGGAGAAAAGGTAGAGGGGCATGGCTTGAAGGATAGATTTGATTAGCACCACCCTGCTAGCCATATTGAGGGAGCGGTAGGTCTAGAGGTTGAGCTTAGATTCGAATTTTTCCAAGAGAGCCTGCCAGGCCGGTTGTTTAATGGCTGAGGCTGTGAGGGGAGCCCCCAGGTAGGTGGAAGGAAGAGAGGTTGCATGGAAACCGAGGATGCGAGTGATGGCAAGCTTAACCGACGGAGGAGTATGGAAGAAGAAAATTTGGGATTTGGCATTGTTTACATGCAAGCCCGAGGCGTTTGAGAAGTCCTTGAGCAGGGATTTCAGGCGGGATGCTTCCTGCGCTGAGGGGTAACCATAGAGCATAGTATCATCAACAAATTGCTGGTGGGATGATGCAGGAGAGTTATGAATGGAAATCCCTTTTAACTGGTTAGAGAGGAGAGCTTGTTTGAGGTGTCTTCCGAGACCCTCAGCCATAATGATAAAGAGGAAGGGGGAGAGGGGGTCCCCTTGTCTGATTCCTCTAGAAGGTTTGAAGGGGCGGGAGGGGAGACCGTTTACAAGGAGGGAAAAATGGGCTGATGAGATGAGACTCATTATCCATCGAATCCATGAGTGACAGAAACCAAAAGCTTTCAGCATGTTTTCAATATATGACCAACTGAGCTTGTCGAAAGCTTTGGAGAGGTCCAACTTAAGTAGCATCCCGGCTTGCTTGGAGCTTTTAAGTGAGTGGATGATTTCATGCGTGAGAATAATGCCATCCATAATCTGCCTCCCTTCAACATAACCCGATTGCTCCGGCGAGATGATCATAGGCAGAAGGGGTTTTAGTCTGTTGGCTATGACTTTGGAGATTATTTTGTAGAGGACATTGCAAAGGGCAATGGATCTGAATTTTTCAGGAGTTATGGAGTTCTCTTCTTTGGGGATAAGGGTGATGAAGGTGGAATTAAGGGCTGGGAGTAACCAGCGCGTCGCTCTGGATTCCTCGACAGCCTGCCATACCTCCCCTTTGATCATATCCCAAAAAGCATGGAAGAATGTAGTTGTAAACCCATCGGGTCCGGGAGCCTTACCTTCCTTGAGCTTCCCCATTGCCTCATCAACCTCCTGGGCGTTGATTGGGCTCATGAGAATTTCATTGTGCTGCACTGTTACTAATTTCGGTATGTTGCGAGTGATTTTGCCGATTGCTCTATGCCGGTTTTCCTCTTGCTCCCGATGCACCTGCTGGAAGTGATTGAGAAGAACCTCTTCTATTTGCCCATGCTCTTCGACCCTTACCCGTTCATGGTTGACGATAAAGGGGATTTGGTTGTGCATCCTCCTTTGAACCATTGTTCGATGGAAGAATTTGGTGTTGCGCTCCCCTTCCTTTAACCATTGTATCCGAGACTTTTGTCGCCAGTAAATTTCCTCTTGCTTTCTTCTTTCATCAATCTGCTTGGTTATGTGTCGTTCTCTGTCTAAAGTGGCTTCTGTGTGACCAGAGTTTATGACTTCCTGGTGGATGTCCTTCAGCTCTTTGTGGAGCTCCTTTTGAGCGTCAAATATATTGCCGAAGGTTTCTCTGTTCCAGCGCTTTATGTTCCCTTTTAGAAAGCGAAGCTTTTGCTGGAGCTGGTACATTTTGGAGCCCTCTGGGGGAATGAAGGAGGCCCATGTGTTTTTGATGAATTCCTTGAATGCTGGATGAGTTAACCAGAAAGCCTCAAACCTGAAGGGTTTTTTGGTTTTGTCCCCTGGTCTTTGCCAAAGGAGAGCAATTGGTCAGTGATCCGATCCTGAGTAGGCTAGTATTTCCGCTGTGAGATCTCCGCCTAGGTGGACTGCATTGTCCGAGATCAAGAAGCGATCCAGTTTTGAGGCAATCTCGGAGGTTCCTCCTCTGCGGTTGCTCCAGGTGTAAGTGCCATTGCAGAAAGGCATGTCTATGAGGGAGGCATTTGCGATGAAGTCTTTGAAGTGATGCACCTCAGGCTCCATATGAGATCTGCCCCCAACTTTCTCCTCCATCCTGGTTATCATGTTGAAGTCCCCTGCTGCAATCCAGAGCAGATGTTGCCTGTTTCTATTGAGCTCTTCGATGTTGTCTAGGAGTATCTTCTTACTACCTGCATCTTGCGGGAAGTAGACATTGGATAAATTCCCATGGATGTTGGTACCCAAGAAGTGGAAAGTCGCTTGCATGAGGTGATGAGTTGCATGGAAGTTAGTAAGAGTGATGGATTGGGGGTTCCATGCTATGGCAAGACCCCCCGAGGCTCCTGTAGCATCCACAGCCATTGATCTGCATCCTGGCCATATTTTTGAGAGAATGCTGCCCAGTCGGTCGCTGGTACATTTTGTTTCTTGGAGAAAACAAATCTGAGGTCTTTCCAATTTGATCATGTTCTTTAACAGTCTGGATTTTCCTGGGCTATTGAGCCCTCGTACATTCCATGATACGAGCTTCATCTTTTAACTGTTTTGGGTAGGCTTGTAGTACTTTGTTAACTTCGCATATCTGCCTGATTCGACCAGGATTTTCCCAATCTCTATGGTTCTCTGGAGATCCGTCTTCCTTCCTCTTTTCTTAGAGTCCTTTGGTCACTGATTGTCTACCCAGGTACCTCCGGACTGGATGCCAAGTTGGTGTTGGTGGAACGCTCTGGATATGACCCCCTCTAGCTTTTCTATATTAGCATCGGAGATTTTTTCAAACGCTTGCTTTTGGCAGTGTAGCTCTAGCTCTATTATGTCCAGACCATGTGGATCAATACTTTCTGGCTCTTCTTCCATGATTTGCACCTGATTGGTGTCTTCCTGGGGAATTTCCGAGGCGGGCGTGGACTTCATTTTACCATCCATCTCCATGTTGATGAGAAATTCCTCTGGAATTGCTTGATGCTTATTTAGAATTGATGGGATGATGATGGGAGGATTATTGGAAGAGGAGGGGAAGCTGACAGGGGGAGGGGAGGAGGAGGCGGGGAGAGGGGAGGAGGAAGAGGAGGGGGGGGCTTGGAGGCGGAGGGAGGGGGCACTGATGAGGAAGCTCGGGGGGGCATGCTTTCATGGAAGGGGGTGGAATCCTCTGGGAGATTGCCTAGAGACTCAAAGTTGTTCTTGGAGGCATGGTTTTGGGTTTTGGATGGCTGGGGCTTTGGCCCATTTTGAGGCTTCTTGTGCGTGCGTTTCCTGTTCGTGACTTTGGTGAAGCCGTCTTGGGGGGAGGTATCAGAGGTCTCAGGAGCGCTGGTTTTAGCATTGAGGGGGCAATCCCTGAATAAATGTCCTATCACATGGCATCTTCGGCACCTAAAAGGGACATGCTCGTAGTCTAGAGGCTGGATCCATTCCTCGTCTCTATGGGTTAAAGTGACATAGTCAGGAAGGGCTTCATTGAGCCTAATGAAAACACAGATTCGGGCATAAGAAATGAACTTACGGTTTTTTGTTTCCTCAGCAGCCCTGATGTATTTTCCCACTCCATTGCCGATCTTCATTAGGCATTGCTCTGCCCAATATTCCTCCGGGAGCGAGAAGAGTCTGATCTAGACGGGAGCCCAAGCCAGATCTTCATTGTCGGGGTTGAATCGGGGTTTCCAGTTTCTGAGGTAAAGCCCTGCCGAGTTGAAGAAATACGGTCCTCCACCCAGTATTTGATGCTTATCTTCCAAACAGTAGAATATGGCTGTGAAGAAGCCCTTTGCCCCTAATTGAAGGGTGACATCCCCTTTTGGCTTCCATTTGGCAGCTATCCAGCCCCTTAGGGCTCGTTCAGTTGGCCAGAACCCTATGAACTTTCCTATGACTGCATGATCTTGCATGAACTCGATGCGGCTGTCAATGATGTCTCCAGGCAGCTCTATTCTCGGTCTTTCCTTGGCTATTGGGCGGCAGGTCGAGGAGGTGACCTGTGGTTTATCATTCTTTGGATCTCGATCGCTCTGCGAATTGCTGTTGTCTTCTTGATTCTTCTGCCCTTGACAGAGCAGGTCCAGATCTAAGGATCCAAAGATGACTTCCTCGTTTGATTTGAGGTTTGAAGGGGAGGGCTGCGTCACCCCCCCTTGAGTCGGGCTCATGACAGTCGCTTTCTCCCCGTCAGATCTGATTAGGAGCAGGGGCGTCAGGCGCAGCAGTGATCTCTTGTTGCAGGCTGTCGACGCTACCGTAGGGAGCGTTTCAGAACCCTAGCCAGACCCTGCATTATATGGTATTACATAACATTGGAATATGCATTAGACACAATCCTACAGTTAGCACACCTTTTGGTGATAGTCGCCACAATTGTCACAACTTGGTTTCAAAGTGTTGTAATGTGTCATTTCTCTTGTCACACTTAGAAATGGGTGTTGCTTTGTTGTTGTTTTAATGTATGAATATTTTTCATGAGTCCCCTGCATTCCGTTGGCTTGTATTGATGGAATTTATGTGTGTGACCTATGCTTGATTCATGTCAGGATGCATTTATTTTTCCTACTCTACTGGTCCCACACTTAGCCATCATGAGAGCTCTTCTTGGTCCTTCAGCCCAGTGTAAGTTCTAAAGGCATGAATCCTCTTACTAGGTGATGAGCCTCATTGACATATCTTCCTCCCATACTTGTGCACTATCTCTAATAAGATATCCTCCCTCTCACAGTGCATTAATACTTCTTGAGGATAAGTCACCTAGCCTTGTGATGCCTCCCTTAGTGAAAAACGCATTCTAGATGAACAAGTAACCATTGTTGGAGAGAATTACACCCTCCCAAGCTTAAGCGCACTTCGAAATAATTAAGTGCACTTCAAACACTTCGTGAAAAAACGCACTTCAGAAGGGCAAGGACCTTCTCTCCCCTAAAAGTGCACTTTGGACAAATAAGGACCTACTTTCCTTCAAAAGCGCACTCTAAGATACTGAGCACACTTCAAAACAACGAGTGCACTTTGCAACTATAAGCACACTCCTTTGATTCAAAAAACTACTCCCTCCTTGAGTTCATAGCACACTCACAAAATATGAACCTTCACTCTTCTCTTAGAGTTCATGGTGCACTCACGAAGCATAAATCCTTCTCAGTCTCTTTCAGTGCATGAGCATACCTTGAAGGCCTGAAGGCATAAAGACTCAGTCCTCCGTCTCTTCGGAGTCCACCCATGCACCCTTGAGCTCTCTCTCTCTCTCTTGATTAAGTGCATAAGCACACCTTGAACACCTATAGTGAGCCTTGATGAGTTTGACTATGCCCTCCTAATAAAGCCCACTTCTTTTAACCCTTTCACATGCCTATTATAAGGAAATCATTCCATGAGCTAGGTAGTGATATAATAGATGTTTTATGACTAATTTTGCCTTTCCATCAAAGATATTCATTTGCAGGAGTACTATCTTAGCATGACAAGGAGATGCTCAAGTAAATAGCAAGGAGAAAGAATAAATAAACACCTACGGAGGAGAAGGGAAGAAAAGAACAATCATGAAGACATTAAGTAGATCGTGGAACGAGACAGAAGGAAGACATTGCATGATGAATCCGAGGATTTCGATAGTGATCAAAGACCCTTTGGAGGGTGAATATGAGAAACAAAGTGGACATTTCATGAATATGAAGCATATATCATATCTATCATTGAGAATGCAAGACGAAGCAACAAGGAAGACAATTTGGCATTTCCACCTATCATGAAGTTCATGTCATCATTGTCAAGTTGTAATTTGTACTAGTGTCATCAAAATAGTCAATGCATGTCCATGTGTCGTCCAACATAATCATGTGGAATGTAATGATGTATTCTTAATAAAAAGAGAAAATGTAATGTGTGGAGGTCCAAAAGTCATATGTGGAACATGAAGAGTCATGAGGATATGAAAGTTCTTTCCTCTTGTTATAAAAACAACCTCATAACTCAAGAAAAAGGATTTTGGAGTCTTAAGATTTGGAGAACTAGTCTTGGCTTCTCTACTTGGCATAGGAGAGAAAATTATTCATTGGAGAAGAAAGAAGTGACTTAATCTCACACAAGTGGAACGAGTGTCTCATCATTATAATTGTGTACTTGGATATTTCACCTTATAATTGAATTCAATGAGCCATAACATATTCATTCATGTATCACAAATGTTTTAGGACTATTCTTCAAATGTTTACAGTATATGTTGTTTTCATATGTACTCGAGAAATTAAACCATTTCAGTGGCTTTGGTACTTATCCTATCGAATGTGTGTTGTATTTTCTTTATAACCATTATGTGAACTATTTCACTAATGAATCTTTTTATACTCTTGTGCATCTCTCTTAGTTTAGTATTATTACTTCCTTCTAGAGGTTCACTTTTTGTCTCCCTCTCATGAAGGTCTCCTTTTACACATTGCAATCAATGTTTCACAATGTTAACATACTTTCTTACTCAAGGTGTATGTATATAATCTATTATTTTATCTGTTGAAACCAAGACAAACCTTTGTGTTATGGTGGCCCGATCGATACTCTAGATGGGGCTCCTACTCCAAATGGTGTGGGGTCTAATTGAGATTTCACATTGGGCAGACCCCCTGTATGTTAGCGACATCCAACACCATCAAAAATTTCTTTTTGTGGAGTTATACCATGCAGAGTCTGAAGTATATGCGGGAGAGCGAGGCTGCAGAGGAAACTGTATTGCACAACGATTAAATTAATTTTAAAATCATTTGTGGTTGAAAATTTGACATATAGAATTGACGTGTTTGCAGGTCCTTTGCAAGGGGAGGGGGGGCTATGAAAAAATATGCAATTAATATTATTATTTTTACTTATGAAAATATTTTACTGTGCAGAGGATAGATTATGTGTGGCTGAGAAGTTGCATAAATGTTTACAAAGGAAAATGCTTGTGAGGGAGAATGGAAATGTAGATGGAACTTTAATTAATTTAATTATGAAATTTTTTTGAATTAATATTATTATGTTTCATTGTGCGGAACTTTTACTATGCACAAGACACGGTATGTTCGAGAGAACGAGTGTGCATATGGAAATTTATTTGGCAAGGATGTGTTGTAGTATTCAACAACTCCCCATTTAATTTTTATTTTAGCTTATATAATAAAATTATGGGGACCCTTTTGTTTTTCAATTTCAATTGCTTTAGTAGATTTTACTTAACCCTAGCTTCCTATATCTTTTGTTTCACTTCTTGTGGTTATCTGATTTCTAAATAATGTTTGTACTTAGGCTGGATATTTTAACTACCTTGGCATACCAAGTATACATAAATTGGATAATCACTTTTTATTTATGTTTTATAAATATTTACCTTTTGTATAAATAATAAATTTATTTTGATCTATTTTAATTTGTAAATAATAAATATAGCCCTCGAGAACAAGCTTCAAAGTTAAAGTGGCTTTATTATTTCAAATTAATATTAGGGCTAAACCTTTTATATTACAAGTGGTTGTAGTTTATGCATATCGTAAAGATCACATATCAGAGTTACAACGTTTAAATGATACGATATAGCGGAACTCATATATGTCCCCACCTCTGTTCCACTTAAATGAATATTACAATGGGTTTTATATATTATAATGGGGGTTTTGACATCTATTGGCCTTACCATATGCCATGTTATATCATCCCTTTCTATATCGTAATTTCTTTTCACAAAGAATTACGATATAGTTGGCTTTCGATATTTCGTATTTTTTTTTTTATATTGAAACTTAACTTTCGCTATTCATTAAAAGGCTTGCAAACACACACACACACACACATATACTCTAACCAGGACCCACATTCCGCGTCATTATTATTGTTCTTGCGTATCGGAGGTAGGGCATATCGGACATCTCCTTTCGAGACACATTTAAAAAACTTCAATCGCCAATATTCTGATATGCCAATCCTATCAATATGTCAATACAACATATCCCTTTGATCTCTGATATAAAACAATGATATAACTTCCCACTCCAATCTTCGATAATCTCTACATCGTCGATATTCCAATGCCCCTCCCCCTCCGACTTTCAATATCTTCCAACCTCTGATATACGTACTCGATATGCATATTAAAGATGGTTTAATCGAAATATCGCATCTTCCTATATATCAGAAATTTTAAATGGTAACACTCGTAAGCCCCCCGATAATCCATTCACCTTTGATATTTGGACTCGATACTGTTTTTAAAAAATTAATTAAATGTGAAATCGCATTCGCTCCATATCGGAGCCTCCCGATATCGACGTTTTTGTTTGTGAACATCATAAAAATTATGATCTAATTACCTCTGATTCCACTCAAATGCAACCATGTGTCACTATTTCCTACGACTATAATGTTCAAATAAGAAAAGGGCATTTAATTTGTTTAAATTCGATCTCATGGCTCATATTTTTAATTTTTTAGTTTTCTTATACTTTGGCTTATTTTTCTCCTTGATTTCGACTAATATTGGCCTTGTAGTGGCAGAGAATCTTCCAGGATGAAATATGCTAATAGATCCAAGAACTGATCGGATCTAAAATGGGCAGGAAATTGCTATCGTTGTTGAAGCAATTGAAAGTGGTCTTATCTGAGAATGAGTTATTAGTCCATGCCTTGCCATGGACTATAACATTCTCTTCACGTTCAAAGTTCATTGACTCTGATTTCATTGTGCTTTTGTAATTTTAACTAAAGTTTCAGGAAAATGCTTAATATTTCTATTTTTTTATAAATTCAAAAATAATTTTCTAAGTTTCAAGAAATCTTAATTCTAATTTTCAATTGACTGAGGGAGTTCTGATGGGACATAATTCCCCTAGTGGACAACATTTTATTTTTGATATTTTTCACTGCCTCACAATTAATTTAGAAATAAAAAATAAAAAATTTGTTTGGTCATTTCGTTGGTTAGTGCTTTGAAAGTTTTCTAATAGTAACACTATCATGTTATCGCTTTCCCCAATGATTCCATAATTGACACAATTGCAGGTGCTTTGCATAAGGTGGGGAAGGGCTAAGCAAATATACAATTATTGTGAGTGGTCATTGCATTGATTAGTGCTCTAAATCTGATGCTCTGCACAATGATGTCAGAATTGACGTGGTTGTAGCTCCTTTGCATAAGGATGGGGGGCTAAAATAAATTTTCATTTATTTATTATGTTTCTTTTGTCGCTACAATCAACACCCTCCAATATTTTTCTCACACTTGAATTTGAGAGCCTAATGATGATCTTACAACCCGTCGTCTTATAATTAGTCCATGGTTGTTTGATGCTTTATAAAGTGTTTAAGCATTTTTCCTAGTTTTAAACTATCAAGTCACTTGCACACACTTAGTCTTTGATGAGTTCATGAGAACACTACCTCTATGTAAACTTGGATAGTTATAGCACCACCCATCAAGGTAGTTCTTGTATGATGTTCAAAATCATATTGATAGTCAATGTGCACTTTTATTGCCAGTCCCCCTTACTTTGTTGTGTTTATACTTCTATTTTGGTGGGTTTTCTCAACTATCGTCTTTTGGACATTTTCGCTTTCATAAGTGTTGCTTTTAGATTCGTGGTTGTCATTTTGACTTGATTCTACATTAGTAAGTGTTGTTTTCATGCTATATTTTCTTTGGAATGTGTAGCTTTTAAGTTTGTTCGCATTTTGCAAGTGTTGTCTTCATGTTTTCCTCCTGTCGCGGTGTTGCTTTTCTGTTTTCACTCCTACAGGTGTCACACCTTTACATATCACCAAAGTTAGTTTTGGCACAATCTTTTGCATTAGATGGTCTTACTTATCATTGGAATATGTGCTGGACATAATCCTACAACTTAGTGCACCTTCTGGCTTGGTTTGAACTTAAAGAGGAACGCAACAACTTACAAATATAATCACAAACAAAGAGATGCAGCAGAAAAGTGCTTCATTTCATTAATAGAAAAATATTGAACTATGCTTACAAACAATGTAAACTTTGAAAGAGGAACTCTAGCCAAAAAACCCCAAAAACATGAAAAACAATGCTAAAACCGAAATGTGTTGATGCTGGAATAACATTTTTTTCTATGGTTCAACATGTTTTAAAAATGGTAGTAAAAACCAGATTTTTGTGCAAAAATTGTGCAAAAAACACCCTCAAAACAAAAAGTGCTAATGCTGTAATAACACTTCTTTTTTCTAGGGTAAATTTTCAACATTTTGAAATAATGGCATAAAAGATTTTATCATGACTTCGAAAACATTAAAATTTCAAAAGGATCATGAAAACATAAAATTGAAAATAAAA
>APFE030346234.1:0-17635 GCA_000404065.3 Pinus taeda | reverse complement strand
ATATATATATATATATATTAAAGTGTTTTAAAATTCACATTGTCATGTTATTTCTCTGCCCAATGATGCCAGAATTGACATGGTTGCAGGCATTTTATATAAGGCGGGGGAGAGCTAAAGAAATCTCCAATTATTGTGAGTGGTCATTGTGTCGGTTAGTACCTTCAACCTGACGCTTTGCACAATGATGTTAGAATTGACATGGTTACAAACCAATTTCATAAGTTGGGGGAAGGCTAAACAAATTTTGCATTTAATATTATTATGTTTCTTCTGCTGTTGCGATCAACACGCTCTAAAATTTTTCTCACACTTGAATTTTAGAGCCTACTAAGGATCCTACAACTTGTCATCTTATGGTTAATCCATGGTCGTTTGATGCTTTATAAAGTGTACAAGTCTTTTTCCTAGTTTTAAACTATTAAGTCACTTCCACACACTTACTCAATCTTTGATGAGTTCATGGGAACACTGCCTTTATGAAAGCTTGGGCAGGCATAGAACTGTCCATCAAGATAGTGCCTATGTGATGCTCAAACTCATATCGAAAGTCAATGCACATTTTTATTTGTAGTCCCCCTCACTCTGTTGTGTTTCTACTTCTATTTTGGTGAGTTTTTCAACTGTCATCTTTTGCACATTTTCACTTTCATAAGTGTTGCTTTCACATTCGTGGTTGTTGTTTTGACTCGATTTTACTTTAATAAGTGTTTTTTTCATGCTATCTTCGTTCTGGCATGTGTCGCT
The DNA here is from genome assembly GCA_000404065.3 of Pinus taeda. Taxonomy (NCBI): domain Eukaryota; kingdom Viridiplantae; phylum Streptophyta; class Pinopsida; order Pinales; family Pinaceae; genus Pinus; species Pinus taeda. The sequence continues at coordinate 16,888 of APFE030346234.1, read as the reverse complement.
TTTAAGGTTGTTCGCATTTTGCAAGTGTCATCTTGATGTTTTCTTCCTATTGCAAGTGTCACTTTTGTGTTTCCACTCTTGCTTATGTCACACCTTTGTGTATCACCAAAGTTAGGTGTGGCACACTCTCCTATATTAAATGATCTTACATATCATAGTCGACACAAATGTCACAACTTGGTTTCATAGTGTTGTAATGTATCGTTTCTCCTGTCGCACTTAGAAATAGGTGTCACTTTGTTTTTGTTTTAAGCTGTGACTATTATTCCAGGAACTAGTAGATGCAACAACATGCAATTCTTTGACATAAGAAGAAAAGGATTTGTGGGGGACAATAGGGAGAAGCATTCAAAAGTCCTCTTCTAAAATTTTCAAGCAATTCATGAAAGCATTTTCCCTAGGATTGCAACAACAACGAAGTCCAAGCAAGCATGGGATACCCTCCAAACAACCCACCAAGGCATGGAAAAAGTGAAGAAAACAAAACTACAAATGCTAAGAAGAGATTTTTAGACAATTTGTATGAAATAGTCTGAGAATGTAGAATATTTTTACACTTGCATTGGTTACTCAAATCATGTCTTATGGTGAGACACTTGAGGAAAAGAGAATAGTTGAGAAAATTTTGAGAAGTCTTCCAATAAGATTTGCTGCCACTGTTGTGGCTATAGAAGAGACAAAGGATTTCTCACATTTTTTAGTGGATGAGATTCATGAATCATTGATTTCCTATGAACATAGACTGAATAGAGAAACAAACTCCTCATTGGAGCATGCCTTCAAGACAGGAGTTTCATTTGATCAAGGTAGAGGCAGAGGAAGATCAAATGCTAGAGGAAAAGGGAGAACCCCATAAATAGATTGTCAAGCTCAAGTGGAAGGGGCAACAATCGAAATCTAGGTCAAAACCCAAGCCAAAATTAAGCACAAGGTTAGAGGTATGATATATCTCAAGTTCAATGTCATTATTGTAAGAAGTGTGGTCATCATGAAAATGAATGTAGAAAGAAGAAACATGCCATAAGTAACAAACCAAGTGAAAATTTCATAAAATAAAATCACTACCAAGATAGCATGTTTATAGCTTGTAATGTAGCACAAAAAAAACAAAAGGATGTATTGTTTCTAGGATTAGGGTGTGATAACCACATGACAGGGAACATAGAAATGTTTTCCAATCTAGATGAAAGTGTGAAAAATAAAGTGACATTAGGGACCAATAACAAAGTCTCTGTCATGGGAAAAGGAAGAGTCAACATTCTAACAAATAAGGGGGAGAATAAGTACATTCCATATGTTTATTTTTTCCTTGGTTTGAAGCATAACCTCATAAGCATTGGACAACTCATGTAAAAGGTCTACAGTGTCATTTTCAAGGATGGAGAGTGCAAAATTTCGGATAAGTCTCCAAGAAAACAGCTAATCGCAAAATTTCAAATGACAAGCAATATAATGTTTCCCCTAAAGATAAAACTAGATTTAAAGGAAGAAAGTGCACAAGCACAACTTTCAATGAATTCACAAGAGGATGAAAGAAATGTAGTAGTTGTCACACAAATAAACTTTTAGGTACAGGTCAAGGATGAAAACTAGTTATGGCATTTGAGATTTGGACATCTCAATTTTGAAGGTTTGAATTTGTTGCATAAGAAAGGCATGGTGAAAGGATTTCCACTCATAGAAAATTCGGACAACCTATTTGAAGGATGCATCTTGGGAAAACAACATAGAGAGTCATTTCCAGCATGAAAGTCAATAAGGGAAAAAGGACCCTTAGAGATTGCCTATTCATATTTATGTCGACCAATTCAGACACCATCAATTAGGGGAAGTTGTTATTTGATTGCTTTCATAGATGATTATATAAGGAAGACATGGGTCTACTTCCTAAAACAAAAAAGTGAAGCGTTTGAACGCTTCTGCCAATACAAAGCTCTTGTTGAGAAACAAAGTGGATAGTACATAAAAAATTTTAGGACTGACAAAGGTGGCGAATAGATCTCAAATGATGTCCTGCGTTTTTGCAGGGCGCATGGAATTCACAAGCAATTTATAACAAGGTATACACCTCAGCAAAATGGTGTCACGGAAAGGGAAAATATGACCATTATGGAAATGGCAAGAAATATGTTGAAGGAAAAGAATTTTCCAAATGATTATTTGGTTGAAGTTGTCACTTATGCAATATATATCATTAATAGGTGTCCAACCAGTAGTGTCAAGAATATGGTTCCCAAAGAGGCATGGAGTGGAAGAAAGTATAGTGTCACTCACATGAGAGTGTTTGGATGTGTGGCTTATGCACATTTCCTAGATGAATTAAGGAAGAAGTTGGACAACAAGGGGGATAAATGCATATTTGTTGGATATAGTGATGAATCCAAGGCATACAAGCTCTACAATCTATTAATGAAGAAGGTCATAATTAGCAAAGATGTGCAACGTATAGAAAGGGAAGAAAGGGATGGAAGTTTAGAGAAGATAATAAATGTGAAAACATGTATACCACATGAAGACAAAGAGGAACTGACCGCAACAAGTAATTCCTCAATGGTGACTCCTCTTACTCCTATTCGAGCTCAACAAAGAAGTCACCAGGTGACATTGTCAACAAATAATAGAACAGATTCACATAGTTAAGCAAGTACTAATCCAAGCACACTGCAATGACCCACAATGTCATCTACTTCAAGAACAACATCAAGTGACATGTCAAGTGCATCTTTTGCAAATATAAGAAGACAAAAATTCATAAATTTAAGTGAAATTTATGACCAAAATGAAGTTAATAGTAGTGTAGGTCTGAATTATTTATTTGCATTGTTTTGTCACGTAGATGACCCAATCCATTTTGAGGATGAGTCAAAGAGGAAAAATGGATCGTAGCAATGGATGAAGAAATAGGAAAAATAGAAACAAATTTCGTATGGGAGTTAGTGGACCTTTCGAAAGGAAAAGAATTCATTGGAGTGTAGTGGGTCTATAAGACCAAAAGCAGTGTTGAAGAAAAGATTGAAAGGCATAAAGCAAGGCTAGTTGTCAAAGGATACACATAGAAACATGGAAGAGATTATGCATAAACATTTTCATCAATTGCAAGGATGGAGACAGTGCGTACATTGTTGTCAATTGTTGTGCAACATAAATGGAAAGTGTAGCAAATGGATGCGAAATTAGTGTTTTTAAATGGAGTGTTGAAAGATGAAGTATATGTTGTGCAACCACCTCGTTATGAGGTAGAAGGCCAAGAAGAAAAGGTGTATAGGTTGAGGAAAGCTCTTTATGGGCTGAAGCAAGCACCACGTGCATGGTATAGCCGGATATATTCTTACTTGATAGACAATGGATTTGGTAAATGTCATGGTGAACCTACTCTCTACATCAAAGAGAGTGATGGTAAGTTTCTTATTGTTGTTTTATATGTAGATGATTTGATTTTTGCAAGGATTGATGACTTACTCATTGTTGATTTCAAAAAAATCATGAGAAGTGAGTTTGAAATGACAAACTTAGGGTTGTTAAGGTATTTTTTGGGCATAGAAGTGAAGAAAATAGAAAATGATATTTTTATTTCCCAAGCAAAGTATGCAACAAACATTTTTGAGAGGTTTAATAGGTAGAACAACAAGCTCGCACCAACTCCATGTGTCATGGGGTTGAAGTTGAGAAAAGAAGATTGCATCTGCAATGTCAATTCGTAATTATATAAAAGTATGGTGGGCAGCTTGATGTATTTGACAATAACTAGGCCAGATACAATGTATGTAGTAAGTCAAGTGTCAAGATTTATGTAGACACCCAAGGAGACACATTGACAAGTAGCCAAAGGGATTTTAAGGTATGTGAATGGGACAAAGGAGTATGGTATTTTATACACCGCAACAAATGATTTTAGGTTGGTTGGTTACACTAACAGTGGCTGGGCGGTAAGTGTCGATGATAGAAAGTGCACGTCATGATATGTTTCTCATTTAGGTTCGGGAGCCATTTCATGGGCCTCCAAGAAGTAACCGATAGTTTCATTGTCAACATCAAAAGCCGAAAATGTCGTTGCAACAACAACAATGTGTCAAGCAGTTTGGATGAGAAGTATGTTGAGGGATTTATGCGATGAACAAGAGGGAATAACAACTATTTTCTGTGACAACAATTCCACGATTGCACTATCAAAGAATTATGTTTTTTACAAGAGGAGCAAGCACATTGACACTAAATATTATTTTATAAGAGAATTGATTAACAATGGTGAAATTGTGTTGCAGCATTGTAGGTCACAAGAACAATTTGCAGAGATCTTCACAAAGTCATTGGCACGAGAAAATTTTGATTATCTCAAATATTGTTTGGGAATTGTCAATGGGGGTAGTTGTGATTAAGGCGGGTGTTGGAAAAATTAATCTCAGCCACCACAATTATTAAACAACCATACTTATAGTATAGAGCAAACCAAGCAAATAGATTTTTGTTGCAAGTTGAGGATTTTGTTTGTGCGCTGAAGGACATAGATTAAATGAAGTTCGGAGGAGTACAAATTTCCCATTCAGCAACACATCAAAATATTAAAGTCAAATAAGCATTTAATGTAAAGTTGGTGAAACTTATGGTTGAGACATTTATCCAGCCGCAACTGACATTTGTACTCCACAATATAAATTAAAAAACATTTTTGTACCAAATAAAAAAGAATGTTTTAATATGCATGTGTAGAAGTCTTTTGCATGGTAGCGGAGGTAAGTCTATAGTGGTGGAGGCAAGTCTGAGAAGTTTTTAGAGGGAAAATCATGGAGCAATTTGTGGTGAAGGGTAAATCTCGGTAAAAACTCATGTTTTACTTAGTGAAAGAGATGCAGCTTCCATATAAATGTTTTTAATGTATTAGAAAAATATAATCTAAAGTGTATTTGTTCAAATATTACGTTGGTTATGAAAATTTCATACCTGGTTTTTACTCCGCAACCACTACTCCTCTGCCTATTGAAGCTCTAATCTTTCCTAATGTTTTTTGTGTTGTTCATCTGTCTGCAATATTAATTGTCGCAGGTCATGTTCGTGGGACACAGCGACAATTATACTCAGGACATTATAATGCAAGTAACAGTTTCCATCAACCATTTCGGGGAAGGGCTGGTGTAACGTATGCCCGGCTATCGTGTTTCTTGTATTAACAGTTGAGAAAACATTATCTGTAAGAAGAGTTTATCACTGAAGTGCAGATCTCCACATGTGGTAAACAACGATTTGAGTCACTGGGGAATGTACGCCATCGCTGGAAATGCGAACCCAAAAATTAAACGACCAAAGTAATCGATTCCTCACGCGTGTTGATCCCTCTTCGAAGGAGGTAAATGTTACTTCATCAATTCTAAGACATTAACTGAGAGTTGATGGTGTTGATGAATATGAAGGAATCAATAGGTGACGATGTTTGAGGGAACACCAGAGAGACATTGGAATTGGAGATACGAGGGAAACCTAATGTTGAACTGGGCGTTCTCTATTTCGTCGGGCACGACAGCATTAAGACTTTCAGTATTAATTGTGCTGAATACTATAACTACAATTCCGTTAAACTAAAAATTAATTACCACATAAAATATTTTTTCTTTTACTTTTATCAACTCTAAAGTTGTAACTTTGTAAGTATTAAAATATAAATGAGTATACACTTTTAATAATTGAGTAGTAATTTTGATGATAGCTTGGCCTTTTACTACATAACTTTCAAGCTATTGTTAAATTATTTAACTAATCAAATTGCATAACTTTCAAGCTATTTTTAAATTATTCATCTAATCAAATGCTGCAAAATACTTATTGTTTTAGTGTAATACTTATTGTTTTAGTGTTTTGATAAATAAAATATTATTTATTAAGAGATTTTAAATCTAAATCCTCTCAATTTAAATATTTAAAAAAACAATCTTGATAAGTTACCCATTCCTTAAATATTTATAATTTATTACATATATTTATTTTATAATTTATTATATAAATTTTATTTTATAATAAAAATTAATATTGAATATTTATATTTATTATAAATTTTAATCAATTGTTTAGACTCAAAAACTGAAATTGAACTAACACAAATACTAAAATAGACCTAATCCATGACAAAGTGCAAAAGATACCAAACCCAACATTTAATCTATGACAAAGTACGAAAGGTTATCAAGTAACAATTTTGTTATTTTTCAAGTGGGGTCTCTTCATTTTCAATATTTTTCAATTCTCGAACTTGAACATTATGAACCATAAACACAGCTCATCCCCATTTCCACTGTAAACTGAACCCTATGTTATGGTACCTTGGCAAGTTTAATATTTATCTAATTGACCGCATCTTTTTAATGTCCAAAGGCTACAATTTATAGAGGAAATTACAATAATGTGGATTATTTCAAGATCCACAATCTTGTCCATAAAACTCTCAACATGATCCTCTCCACAAAGCTCTTTACATAATTTTTTTCACTTAACTCTCAACACCCCTATAAGGCTTTAAGACCAAGAACCATGGGAAGCCATACTATAACCCATAAACCATTAAGAAGAAGTTGATCTAGTAGTTTCTGGCTTTCGTGAGCGAGATAATCACTAAGACCCATTACAGATTTGATTTTTGAAGATTTTTAACAAATGCCTTGCCTTTTGATGAGATTTTCTCCATTTCTCCCTCTAGAAGTCGTTCTTATTGATTTTTTGGAGGATGGGCCGATGCTCCTACATCAAACTCCCAAGGTACAAAAAATTATGACCTCCTGGTCATATGATTTCTGATCTTCTTATAGTAAATTCAACTCGTGAGTTGCAACATGCCTCTACACAGTAATAAGTATCCACCTTGCTACACGATACCTCACCAAAATTTCTCTGGAGTTTGAGATTTTGGCATCTTTTTGGTTCTCTTCTTTGAAACCCTTTAAGCACTCCTTGCTCTAGGTTGTTGCAAATCTTCTCACCATCCTCTACTATCACCTACAGAGAAAAAATGTAAATTTTTTGAATAATATGACACTTATTCACAGAGATTATCCTGATTATACACTATTTGCAGAATCATGCATAATACATAACCTCCTCTATGTTGATCATCAATTTAGCGAAATTAAAAAACAATCACATGCGCATAGTGAAGCATCAATCACACATATCAACACAGTATATCACAGGGAAAGCATGCAGCTAAAAATCCCCAACTATTTGTATATTATATTGATTGGGAACATGTAACAATACATAGTACAATACTCCTCGGAAGTACTTAGTACTATCTCCACCTGTTACACACAAACTAGCTCATATCTGAATCAATCACTGGCTCAAATCTCCTCCACTACTTGTCTGCCTCCACTGCGCAATCCTGCATGGGAATAGTAATGAATGGCTGAACCAAACTCGTATTTCCTTTCTATAACACTACGCAATCCTCATTGGCAACTCAATCCCACTGATTGTGCAAATCACATGCACAACTATAGTCACAACTGACAGCTGTCTTGCCTTTTCACTCATCTCTAATACTTGCCTCCACTGAACTGTCCATGCACTGAGTTAACTGATGTATTCCTCAGTTGATATATGAGTTAATAATTAGTGAATTAATTAATAACTAATTCACATCACTCATCACTAGTGTATTTTTTAGTTAGACTAAATACAATTAGTTCAACTAAGTCAAACTGAACACAACTCCATCAACTCCTCATTCAACTCCACCAAACTCAATCACTTGAGTTCTAACTGAATTCCTTCATGCAATAGCTCAAGTAACCCATAAGAAAAGTGTGTATTTCCTTCTGGCAAGTTGCATGTGTGCCACATTTGTAGCTCGAACTGAAGTGCTCCAAGAGAATAAGATAATGTTTATAGTCCAAATATTATTAAGAGCTAATAATATTCAACTATTCTATATTTAGATTGGTAGTCTAAAAATAGACTCTGCCCATATCTCTAAAAATAGAGGTCCATCTATTTTTACCAACTTGACCAATCATCCACAAATAGCATCCTGCAACTCATAGACCATGATCCATATATCTAAAAATATACGTAGTCTAAAAATAGACTTTGCGCCAAAAATAGCCTATGGGCACACTTAGTGAAGACGACTTCTTTTCACTAAGTACCGTCATCTTGTTGCATTTTCAACACTCCCTTTCAACAAGATATGGATTATCTGCAACCCCTATCCTGTCTCTGCGGTATTCGAATTTGCTCCTGGTGAGCGCCTTCGTCAAGATATCAGCATCCTGATCCTCCGTGAGAATATATGAAAGTAACATGATTCTCCGCTGCACACAATCTCTGATATGATGGTATCTGCATCCATTGGGCTCCCTACCCAATCTGCATCCGTGAAGCCACATAGCTTCACCTCATCCTCCTGTCTGTACCAAGATCCATATCCCGATGTGCCTCTATTGAGCCTCCACGCATGCGACTCAACCAACTGTCGATAAACAGTGGCATCCACTACCTCCGCTGAAGTAGCATCCTCCTTCCTCCAACCTCCAGGAAGGAACGCAGTCTTCACATCCATCTGATGGATGTGCCACCCCATCTGCATCTCTTTGTAGATCCATCTCGAACCCACCTTTGACTTCCCTTCCGGTCATGGGACAATCTCCCATGCACTGTTTCTGACAATCGAATCATACTCTTCCACCATGGCATCTACCCATGCGGGATCCTCCACAGCTTCCTCGAAATAGGATGGCTCTGTCATGACACATTTTCTCACAAGAGCCATGTATCTAGTGTACCGATCAGGTGACTGTCTCTACCTGTGCAGTGCTGTAGGTGGTCCTACAACCTTCTCTGCATCTTGAGCCAGTCGCTCAGCTTCTGTACTGCGCTTTTGCCCTCTAATGGTTGGCGCTGCATGGGTGGTCTCTTCCACTCCATGAACTTCATCTTGTGGCTAATCCACGTCCTGCAGCTCATCCTTAGGAACTAATAGCTCCTCATATGCATGCAAGTGTGGCTCCCTCTCAAGCGAACACTTCATGGCTTTCTCCTCCTGAAATTTTATATCCTGTTGCACAACAGTCTTGCGAATGTCTGGCAAATACACACGATAGTTGTGGGGCATATCAGTGTACCCCACAAATATCCCAACCTCTGCGGTCGGCTCCAGCTTCTTCCTGGCATCCTTTGTCACATGCATGTAAACAGGAGAACCAAAAATCCTCAAATGAGAAATATCAGGCCTCTTACCAGAATAAGCCTCCTCGGGTGTACTCATGCCAAGTATCCTGTGAGGACAACGGTTTTGCACATATACTGTAGTATTGCATGCCTCCACCCACAAGTGAAGGGGTAGGCTCTGATCATGCAACATCGCACGTGCAGCACCCACGATTGTTCTTTTCTTCTGCTTAGCAACCCCGTTCTGCTGTGGGTTATGGGGAGCTATGAGCTCTCTTCGAATCCCTTTTGTGCTGCAGAAGTCCTTGAACTTGCTAGAGATGAATTCACCACCATTGTCGCTCCTAAGAGCCTTCACCTTCTTCCCTGATTCCTTCTCAACCAGTGCTTTGGACTCACAGAACTTCGAGTATGTTTCGCTCTTCTTTTGCATGAAGGATATCTAGCACTTTCGGGAGAAATCATCAACAAAGATCATGTAGTACTTGTGCTTTGCTGTTGAAGCTACTAAGAAAGGTCCACACACGTCTGTGTGAATTCTCTCGAGGATCGTCGTGGCGGGACTATCCTTCTCGTGAAAGGTGGAATTCAAAAACTTTCCCAAAATACACCCCTTGCACTGATTTGACTGCGCAAGAGTGCCTTTAGTAAGCCCAGTAGAAATCTGTTGTAGTATCTTCAAGGCACCATGGTGAAGGTGGCCCAATCTCTGGTGCCACAGTTCACCATCATCCCGGCTCACCACTCCTTCTGCCTTGCATGGCATTGTTGAGCAGCCATCTACATGAAACTAATAAAGGTTCTTGACTCGAACTCCTATCTTCTGGGTTTTTCCAATTGTCTTACTACGCAGGAAAGCCTTTCCTTCACTGAAAACAACATCATATCCCTTATCTTCTAACATCGCCACAGAGATAAGTTTCTTCTTCAATCCTGGAACATGCATCACTTCCTTCAACACGAAGGGTTTACCAGACTCCCTCTCAAAGGAAATGGTACCGATATCGGTCGCACTCTATCTACCATCATCGCCCATCTCGATGTGCACTCCAAGGTCTTTCTCATCCAGATCAGAAAACAAATCTCGATCTCCTGTCATGTGAAAAGATGCACCACTGTCCAAGAACCATATTGATCCCATCACACTTGATACCAAGCATGCGATCAACGAAAAAACCAGCTCAAACTGCGAGTCTAAGGCCTCTCCCGCTACAGATCCAGCAGCTTGCTTATTTTTCTTCTTCTGCGGACAATTTGTGGCATAGTGTCCGTGCTGGTGACAGTGAAAGCACTTCACCTTGGACATGTCTGCTTCTTGCCTTTCACACCAGAATGAGAAGCTTTCTTGTTCTTCCCCTTCTTTGCTTTGGCAGCCAAAGCGTAATTTTCTTCATCAGATGCCTTTGAGATCCATCCCTGGTATTCTGCCTGATCTCCTCTTGCACAAGATCCGACCAAAGTCTCTCCCATCCTGGAAATTTCTCCCGACCATTGATAGAGTCCTGATAGGAATGCCAACTCTTTAGAAGAACAAGGATAGCCAAGCTCACCAAGTCCTCATAATCGACAGTCACCCCCACACTTCCCAGCTCATCCTGGCATTGGGTGAACTTCGTGAGATACTTGGGCATAATGGCGCCTTTCTCACACTTTATGTTTCTGAGTTTATCCTTGAGCGCCAACTTCCTCTGGTCGCTCTTTCTTTGGAATATATCTGTCAACGCTTTCCACATCAAGTATGGAGAAGCCTTTCCATGGAGGTTGGACACAATGTGATCCCTCACGCCCTCCAATAGAATCCTTCGACACTTTTCCGTCTTCTTTTGCCAATCCCCAACATGAGCAGCATCAGTAGGTTTTGGGACATCCACTTCTATGAACTCCTTCAACCCATTATCATCTAACACCGCCTCCATCCTGTCCTTCCATGCAATATAGTTCGAACTGCCCTCAATGGCATACTCCAATCGCAATCCGTTGAAAAACATTTCAACTTTGACACCAAGAAAACACTGCTGCAAATTTGAATTCCACCAGCTCAAAACTCAACTGCTTCTAATCTAAAATTCATGAGAACAAAGTATTTCTCGTAAAGAGATCGACTGTATGGGCATTCACCAGATACCTCAACTTCCAAAAGAAGGATGAATTGAGAGGCTACCTGGCCTGATTACAGACTCTGCCTGAAGAAATAAAATGTAAACACTTTCTGAATAATAGGTCTAATGATCAACTATGCTTTGATACCATGTAAAAAATTTGAATAATATGACACTTATTCACAGAGATTATCCTGATTATACACTATTGAAGAATCAATGCATAATACATAACCTTTCCTTCTTACCGGGGGTTTTTGGATCCACAATTTAGCCGTAATTAAGAAAACAATCGCATGCGCACATTGAAGCATACAATCACACATTATCAACAGTATATTCAGAGGAAGCATGCAGTGAAAACCCCCAACTATCTGTTCATTATATTGATTGATCAACTGTTAACAATACATAGTACAATACTCCTCGCAAGTACTCAGTAATATCTCCACCTGTTACACACAAACTAGCTCAGATCTGAATCAATCACTGGCTCAAATCTCCTCCACTGCTTGCCTGCCTCCACTATGCAATCCTGCATGAGAATACTAATGAATGGCTGAACCAAACTTGTATTTCCCTTATGTAACACTATGCAATCCTCATTGGCAACTTAATCCCACTAATTGTGCAAATGACATGCACAACTATAGTCACAACTGACAGTTGTCTTGCCCTTTCACTCATCTCTAACACTTGTCTCCATTGAACTGTCCATGCACTGACTTAACTGATGTATTCCTCAGTTGATTTAGGAGTTAATAATTAGTGAATTAATTAATAACTAATTCACATCACTCATCACTAGTGTATTTGTTAGTTAGACTAAATAAAACTAGTTCAAATAAGTCAAACTGAACACAACTCCATCAACTCCTCATTCAACTCCACCAAACTCAATCACTTGAGTTCTAACTGAAGTCCTTCATGCAATAGCTCAAGTAACCCATAAGAAAAGTGTATTTCCTTCTGGCAGTTGCATGTGACACATCTGTAGCTCGAACTGAAGTGCTCCAAGAGAATAAGATAATGTTTATAGTCCAACTACTATTAAGAGCTAATAATATTTGAATGTTCTATATTTAGACTAGCAGTCTAAAAATAGACTCCCCCCATATGTCTAAAAATAGAGGTCCATCTATTTTGACCAACTTCACCAATTATCCACAAATAGCATCCTGCAACTCATAGACCATGATCCATATGTCTAAAAATGGACATAGTCTAAAAAAAAACTTTGCGCCAAAAATAACATGTGGGCACACTTAGTGAAGGCAACTTATTTTCACTAAGCTCCATCATCTTGTTGCATTTTCAACATAAAACAAATCTTTTACTAGATCTTCAATCACATGTACCTTCTTCCGATGCTTCTCCTCCTGACTACATGAAATAATCTTCTGCACTCTGATACCACTTGATGCAAACAATTTATCAGGTCTCTTTATTTTCAGTGTTTACTGGTCTTGAACATGGACATGTGTGTATGGGCCCACTAAACGTTTCCACTACACCACTCTAAGCCATTCATGCATGGTCAGCTAATTCATGGTCAGTTAATTCCTAAAGCTGGCTGACTTCAATTTGCATGCAACATCAACACATTGTAAAGTGTCTGCAGCCCCTGCAACACATATACAATTCTCTTACTCTCGGAAAAGACACTAACCAGGTCACGCAAACACAATTTATATGTTAAAAACACATACAAAGATAAAATATGTGCACATGTTTACATCATGCAAGAATTTAATTTCATTACATTAATCACTAAACTATTACATGACGCCTCAGATTGCTAGATATTTTCTCTAATGGCTGCCCTTCATACATACACATGTTTAAAAATTTTTATTAGAAAATTACATTATTGTGGATTATTAAAAGATCCACGATCTTCTCCATAAAGCTATCAACATGATACTCTCCACAAAGCTCTTTAGATGTTTTTTTTAACAAAGTTCTCAACATGATCCCTAGGATCCCTTGCAACTTTGATTTTTCAAATTTTTTAACAAATTCCTTGCCTTTCGACATACTTTTCTCATTCCCTCTAGAAGTTGTTCTTATTGATTTTTCCAAAGATGGGTCGATGCTCCTGCATCATAAAGTATATTATTAAGATATTTTTTTATAAAGATAATTGGCTAAAAATTGTATAGATATAATCAATTAGAAAAAATTATTCACAGTCATTAAATTATATATTTTGACTCTAGAAAAAACTCCAAAATCTGATCATGGCTTGTAATTATAAATGTTATGTACCAAGAAATTCCAAGAAATATTATTAAAATAACAATTTCATTAATTGGTCGAAGGAGTTGAGCTCAAGTGGTAGAGGCACATATTGTGTTTCTAGTTGTGGTTGGTTCAAATCTGGAGAGACATAAACTACCTGGTGAAAAAAATCTGTATAAAATAATTCTATTAGGTATGTTGACATTTTTATAATTGATATTTTTGAAATTTATTGGATATAGAACAGTAAATGATAAAGTTTATTGCTAAGATATTTTTTATAAGAAGATAATTGGTTCAAAACTCTATGTATATAATTAACTAGGAAAATTCATTCATGTTCACACAATTATATATTTTAACTCTATCTAAAACCCCCACCTCCCTTTCAAGTTAGGGTGGCATATATGGACGCCTATTCTTCACTCCCGTTGGGAAATGACAAAGGAGATAAAAATATTATTACTTCCAAATTTAAGGAGAAATTGTGGGGCAGTAAAGCCTTAGTAGGAAAAGGGAAACTAAGATAAAAGGTGATTTACCAATGACAAAGGAGATACAAATATTATTACTTCTAAATTTAAGGAGAAATTGTGGGGTAGTAAAGCCTTAGTAGAAAAAGCGAAACTAAGATATTATATAAAGGTGATCAACCTCAATCTAGAAAATGATAATTATCTTTTTATCTTCAATAATTTTTAGAATAAAATGAATAAAAACTATTTCTCACTAACTTTATATTGAAATTGGGATTGGTCAATTTCCCAAACTCCATGCTTTCAAAATGTTTATTAATTGTGCCATGCTATAAAAGTTGAAGATAGAAACATTTTCTCTTACCTGGTTCATCTTATATTCAATTCAATTTAATTTTTAAAATATTTATTACTCTCAACATTCTTGACCTTTTGCTATACTTAGACATTTTAAATGAGCAATACTTGACATGTTAAATAAGCAAAACTATGGTGATTTTTTTTATTTTTATTTTATTTTTATAAATGGTTAATAATTTTAATTAATTTCTTACCATCTTAACTACATAGTTCTTGAACATTAATCAATGCAATCGTTTTGGCTTGTGTCGTTGTGCAGTCCGCAATTGTAATCGTTTTGGCTTGCGCAGGAATGAAGCTGAAAAGCTTCCATGATGGAAGCTACGACACCCGCATTTCCGAGGATGGAAGCCAAGGGACTGTAAATGTCGATGATCTCTGCGTCGAAGAAAAGAGAAATATAGTTGTACAACTCAAGTTTCCAGCTGTAAATTCTAAATCAAACCCTGTGAATTTAATCTCCGTCCTTTGTTTGTACAAAGATCCCATCTCCCAGCAAAATTTCAATTCAAAAGAACATTCTCTTTCAATTTTGCGTCTGGAGAGATGCGACGAAGTTCCGGTAGCTCGAAATTTGGAAGTGGAAAAGCAAAGGACCAGTCTCAGAACTGCTCAAGCCATAGATACGGCAAAAATGCTTGTCGATCATGGAGAAATGACGGGTGCACGGAGGGTTCTCCAGAACGCCAACTTTGAATTGCAACAGACTTGAACTGGAGACCTCTCGCTTTCTCTTGCACTCGAAGAAGAAATTACAGAGATTCAAGCGACGATGACAAAGAAGCAAACTTACGAGTGGTCTGGCGCGGGCATTTGTGCTTACAGCTCAGCGCTCCCATTTTCGACAGAGAGCCAAACACGAGCAGAAATCTTTGAGAGTTTACAGCATGGAATAACAGACGCCATCCATGGCGAACATGGTTCTCCGTTACCAAACCTTCTCGGTAACTGCATCATCAAACCCTACTTCGAATTCTACCGTGAGTTCGAGTTCCAGTTCGATCTGTGCTCGGTGAACGTCTGAGAAACTCACCGAATTCGATCCGCTGAGAAAATCATGTTCTAAGGATAGCGAATTTGAATGGTGGATTTTGAGTTATAAAATTTAAGTTAGTCTTTTGTTGCCTTCTTAACATCTGAAAATCTAGATAAATCTAGATAATCACAAGGATAAGAAGTCCTAAAACGTGTAGCTTTTCCTCGAAAGTTCCTATTTCCACCTTTATCAGTTCATTAATGTGCCATGACATGCTCTCTCTATAGATAGATATAACACACGCGCCGTGATGACTAGATAAAAAAAATAACAGACTGTTATATAGGGCTATCGGTGATGACTAGATAAAAAAAATAATGATCTGTTATATCAGACTATTAGGGGCTATCGGGCGTATGTCAAGGCACATTAATAGACTAATAAAGATGGAAATAAGAACTTCCGCTTTATTTTTTATGAATTACTGTCCAAAGAAATTTAAATTTGTGATCCTGTCTAAGCTGTTGTGTTATAAAATGGTTTTCATTATTTAGTTCATGTAATTAATCAGTTCTTTTTTACTTAACATAGGTAACTATATCCATTCGGTTATGGCATTGTCTTCTATGGCTAACACCTTAAGTAGAAATCTATTTTATTACTTGAAATTTGCGAGTATAAATAGCAAGACCGATTCTGATAGATGTAGCTTTTCGCAATAAACATTTCTCCAGGTGAACGATATGCAAAGATCTGTCATGTTCAGGGACCTATGCTCTCTTAAATATGGGGATGATGTGAAGGAGATTATTCAACTAACACTCCAAATTAAAGTTATGGAAGATAATTTTCTCGACTAGAAAAACCGTAAAATGTTCCGTCGAAATGAAATGGGTGAGAAATTTGTAATGAAGATTTGTAAATCAATCATAGCTTTCCTATTAACTTGTTTAATATATATATAAATAAAATTAAATATAAGTATAATACTAAATAAAAGATGTCATATCACACAGACTCGGATGTAGGGTATATAATTTCAAAGATGTCATATGATGGAAAGTGTATATTTGGATTTATTTTGTATGGATGGAGTCTTTATTCTCCCCTATAAATTTTTATCATTGTGAACATGTGTTTTATTTGATAGAATTTGTGAATCTTTTTCCATCAACTTGCAACAAAAGCTGGTGCAGTTCATGTTGAAAAACTGTAAAATGTTCTGTCGAAAGGAAATGGGTGAGAAATTTGTAATGAAGATGTGTAAATCAATCATAATTTTCCCGTTTTCCTATTTAACTTGTTGTTTAATATATATATTCGAAGATGTCGTATCATAGGACTAGGATGTGAGGGGTATGTATTTTCAAAGATGTCATATCATATGTTTATGAATGAACGTGTATATTTGGATTTATTTTGTATCGATGGAGTATTTATTCTCCTCAATAAAGTATAAAGTTAAGTTATGTTACGGTGAACATGTGAAATACATTTCACAGAATTTGTAAATTCTTTCCATTTTAATAAATAAAGTTTTTAGTAATGTTTATATGGGGACATTTTGTGGTGTTAATAACATTTTA
>APFE030346233.1:84519-109639 GCA_000404065.3 Pinus taeda | reverse complement strand
GGCGGCCCAATCACGCCTATGCGATGCAATAGTTTTTGTTAAAATTGATTCTATTACCTTATTAATACTTTCTACTTGCCCATTTTCCTGCGGATGGTATGGGGTAGTAATCTTATGTTGGACATGATAATTGTTAAGTGTTGCAGCTAATTTATTTCCAACAAATTGTGGTCCACCATCTGTAATTAGTTCTCTCGGAAGTCCATAACGTACAAACAAATGGAACAAGAATTGTATTACAGAATCTTTTGTAGCCTTAGGCAATGATTCGGCCTCGACCCATTTAGTAACATAGTCTGTCGCCACCAGAATGTATGTCCTCTTATTTGATGATGGATTAATGGGCCCGACAAAGTCAAGAGCCCATCGTTCAAATGGCTCAGTGATCAATTGTGTTCTCAGAGGCATTTCTTCAGCTTGGCCAGGTCGTCCTGCTCGCTGGTAGCTGTCACAGGCTTGTGCAAATTTTTTCGCATCTTTGAAAATTGTAGGCCAATAGTATCCCGTCTGCAATACTTTATGTGTTGTTCTCTTTTCAGCAAAGTGTCCCCCGCATGGTCCATCATGGCAAGCTTTTAAAATGTCAAAGATTTCATCTTCTTGAATACATCTCCTAATTTGCATATCCGCCCCTGTGTGGAACAAATGGCCCCCAATCCACGAAAATCGAGTGCTCTTTTGAACAATCTGCTTTCATTCCTGAGGGGTTAAGTGTTTTGGTAGCTTACCTACTGCAAGGTAATTGGCGACATCAGCATACCAGGGTGTTCGAACAGAAACAACAAACAGGTGCTCATCAGGAAATTGATCTTCCACTACTGTTGTTTCGATTGCTTTTGGTATTCGTGAGAGAAAATCAGCTACAGGGTTCTCCTTGCCAGGTCGATCCTTGATTGTGATATCGAACTCCTGCAATAAGATCAACCATTTGGTTATTCTAGCATTTGTAACAGGTTTATTTGCCAAATATTTGATAGCAGAATGATCTGTATATAACACAATGGGATAGCCTGTGATATAATGTCTAAACTTATTAACAGCATGTATTATAGCCAGGAATTCCTTTTCAGTGACAGTATAATTCAGTTCGGTAGAGGATAAATTTTTGCTGATATAGTAGATAGCATATGGTTTTTTATCCTCTTCTTGGCCCAGGACTGCACCGATTGCTGTATCCGAGGCATCAGATGAGATTTGGAATGGTAAATTCCAGTTTGGTCCTCGAAGGACTGGGGCTGTTGATACAAGCTTCTTTAATTCCTTGAAAGCTTGGTCGCATTTTTCTGTCCACAAGAAATCAACATTACTAGTTAGAGCATATAGAGGTGCAGCAATACGTGAGTAATGTTCTATAAATCGTCTGTAATACCCAAAAAATCCAAGAAAACTGCGTACCTCTGTTTGAGTAGTCGGAGTAGGGATAAGCAAAAGAATCTGGATTTTGGTCGGGTCTACTTGGATGCCAGCTACTGAAACATAGTGCCCTAGAATGAGCCCTTCTGTCATCATCATATAACATTTTTCGTGGCTCAGACAAAGACTGGTAGCGATACAATGTTGTAGGACTTTTTCCAGGGTATCTAAAGCTGGATCAAAATCATCTCCATATGCTGTAAAGTCATCCATGTACACCTTAAGTCCACCATTTATTAAATCTGGAAAGATGCTAAGGACAGCCCTTTGGAATGTAGCAGGAGCGTTACATAGGCCGAAGGGTAGAACTCGATAGGCAAACGTTCCCCAAGGACAAGTAAAGGTAGTTTTATCCTGGTCTTTAGGGGCAATTTGGATTTGGTTGTATCCACTAAAGCCATCCAGGAAAGAAAATAATTTCTTTCCTGCTAAAGTGTCCAATACTTGGTCTATGAATGGGAGAGGGAAGTGATCCTTCTGCGTGGCTTTATTTAACTCCCTGTAGTCCACGCAAATCCTCCATTTTCCATTTTTCTTGGGTACCACCACCAGGGGAGAGACCCATTTACTGTCGGAAATAGGATAGATAAAATTAACATCTAAAAGTTTCTGAAGTTCGGCTTTTACAACCTCTTTTAGATGGGGGTTGAGTCTTCTTTGTGGCTGACGAACAGGTCTTGCATCTTTTTCTATATAGATGTGGTGGGTGCATAATTGAGGATCAATACCTTTCATATCAGGGTAATCCCACGCAAATGCTCCTTGATATTTTCATAACAGATTAACAAGATTTGTTTCTTGGTCCGGTGTAAGGTTGGCATTGATATTTAGAGTCTTACCAGGTTCAATTTCCACTACTTCACTGTTGGCAACGACAGTCACTGGTATTGTTTGGTCATGTGCATCTTTCAAAGGGTCTTCTTCTAGCTCACTATCAAACGCTGCTTCTATCATGAAACACTGTGTGTGAGGTCTAGATTCAGTTTGGCTAATGAAATTATTAATGGCATCATCTTCTGTTTGGTCCTTAAAATCTAAAGCCTTCTTTACAGTCAATGGGGATCTGATATTGTTAGTAAGGTATGACACAGGATGCTGATTAGTTTTGATCATTGGAAGGCTTGGCTGTGCTGGAGGATATAGAACTAGATTTTTAACGTTTGGTCCTTTAGTTATGGTCATGTTTCCCTGCCGACACCCAATGTAGGCATCGGCAGTAGCAAGCCAAGGTCTTCCTAGAATTAGCGGATGTCCATCCAGTCGGGTTTCTGGATTAATTATCAGGAAATCGGTTGGATATTCCCAGGAATCTACAGAAACCATGACATCGTATAGAGTACCTTCCGGTCGAGCTACAGATCGGTCTGCCAATTCTAGCAGAGTAGAAGTAGGTTCTACTGATGTAATGCCGAGCTTTTGGCAGGTAGAGGTTGTCAAAATATTGATTGCAGCTCCTAGATCAACTAAAGAGTTAGTCAGGGTCTGACCATAGATTTGGACGGTTACAATTGGATTTCCAGGATCTTCATATTTAATGGGTGTCTCTTTTCCTGATAACAAGTCAAATAAAGTACCGACTACTTGGACTCTTGGGTTAGTGGTTGTATTCCTCCTTGATTTTTTTATGCACAGTTCTTTTATGGTTTTTGCGTATATAGGAATGTCTTGAATGGCTTGGAGGAATGGAATTCTTATGTACAGGTTTTGTAATTCTCCCAGAATGTCAAAGTCTGGATATTGCACCGATCGTGGTATGACTAATCGTTCCGGGAAAGGAGGAGAGGATGTACTTGCTTGATGATGGGTCTGTTCCTTATTTACACCCTCTTGTTGTAGCAGTTGCTCTATTGGTAACTGATCTTCAATGTGGACTGTTTTGTATCCCTCTGTTTCTGTTATACGTCCCGATCTTAACTGAAGATCATTGCACTCCCTTAGGTCAGGTCCGATTTCTGATGTTTCTATGATTTGGAGGGATTGGACCGGTCTATTATTGGGATTGGGATTAGGTTGGGATGGGAGTTTCGGCCTCATATTAGGCTGGGGGTTTTGTTGTAAGGCTGGCAGAGTCGGTTGAGGGAGTGGAATAGTTCTTGTTGTCTGATATGTCAATTTTGGCCAATTTGTCTACCAGGGTGAACCTTGTGAAGTGGGGGGAATCCATTGTGGAGGATATGAGTTATTATGCCAATATGGTGGGGTGTAGGGGAAATTTGGCCAGCCGAATTGGCCTGTCTGATTCATCCATGGATTTGGAGAAGGAAACGGCTGTGATGACCAGTTCGGAAATGGGGGTGGAGATTGATTTTGCCACATACTATATTCTTGTGCATTATACTGCGGAGGTTGGAAGGAAGAAGTTGGGTCCGAAAACATACCAGATTGCCTAGGTTGCCATTGGCAACGCTGGTTATCGAAGTATGCTGGCTCTGGTTCTTCTTCCGCTTCCTTATATACTTCCTTCAATCCAGGAAGTGAGGGGCAGCTCTCAGTAAGGTGATTTTTTGTACAGATAGCACATGTTTGAACTGCATCCAGTGGACATTCCTTGTGGCTATGTTTCCTTCTACATCGGGGGCAGAAAATCGCCAGATTTTGTTCCGCCTCCATCTTCTTTTGTTTAGCCTGCACAATATCAAGCTGTGTAGTTAATGTCCCGAGAATATCAGTTTTAAAATTTTCCAATAAATTCCCAAGTTCTACACGTGTTATTCCTTCTGTTGATATTTTGTTATCTCTCACAAACCGATCATATTTTGTTGATTTTATCCTTGTGCTGCCTCTTGAACTCCTGATGCATAAATCAATGATGTCAGCAAAATTCGCTTGATAAATATCCCCTTTTCCCATGATATTCAATGTTTCAATCCATTGTTCTTTCATTCCTCTAATCAATGCAGTTTTCAACACATTATCAGACAGAGGTAGTGATGCATAGGGGGATCTCTGTAAATTATACTGGAAACAATCTACATATTCCTCTAAAGTTTCATTTGGTCTGGCCGTCATTTGGAAAATTTCATCTTTTAGTTCTCTTGACCTACAGTAATCCTGATATTTCTTTAGGAATGATTCTTTCATTTGCTCCCAGTTATTTATGACTCCCCCACCTAAACCCATAAACCATCTCAGAGCCGCCCCTTTCAAGGTGGAGGGGAACAATTTTAGTTTTTGGGGGTCAGTGGTGTAACCATATCCTCTGCATAGCACATCGAATTCAAATAAGAATGCATCGGGGTCCTCTGATGTAAGTCCATGAAACGTCAGGATGTGTTGAAGAGGGATCGCTTTCATGGGCGCATTTGCTGCAGAATCTACTATTGGATATTGCAATGTAGAAGTTTGAGTATTTGGATGATTCTACGCCATAGGATCAAAAATATGCCAATAACCTTCTGGAATTTCTAGGAGAGTGTTCCTAGGTTGAGAAGGAACGGCCTTGGCAGGGACTATTTTAATAACACTTCCCTTATCTAGAATTTCTATCTGAGGGAAATGGGGGCCTTCAATACTAATTTTGACCGCGCTCCCCTTATCTGGGCTGTTTAACAGTTGGATTATCCTAGAAGGAGACCTTGGCTCTCCTATTTCCCCTATTTCCCCTTCTCCTTCACAAAGGTTGCTTAAATTCCCTTCGTGCAGTCGTCTTGACACAGAATTTTCAATTTCTTGAAAGTCCTGTTCATCAGTCTGACTATGCACCTCAGCAAAGGCTCCAGATGGTGATGATGTGGCCTGAAGGGAGCTAGTAGGCTGTTTATAATTAATCTTTCTAGGGCCTACCGATGGCTGAGACTCAGTTTTCTTATAGATTTCATCTATGAAGGTTGTTCGGCCAAGGGTCACCGGCCCTTTGGCTTTTTCGGGTTTGGTTGGAAGTTTCATATTCTTTTCTAGCTTTTTCTGCTTAGTCATGCACTCTAAAAACTACTAAATCCTATTCAACCGGCAATTCTGCTAAGAGAGCGGATGGTGGAGCAGGGCTTTTACATGCTCTGTACGCAGGTTCTTACCTTCCGTTTTTAAGATCCAACTCCCCCCTAGCAGATTTGCGCACTACTCTGTAAAGGGCAAATGGCTATACTCTTTCCCCGGCAACGACGCCAAAATGTAGAGCCATAACTAGGGTCTCTCACACATCTAGTTATTCCACATTAATAAATCAATCCGGGAACGTTTTGTTATTGCAAAGATTAACTCAATCCGAGGCTATTTTTCCGAGTAATGCTTAGTAGTATAGTGTTCAGAAGATACAAAATAAGGCAGATGCTAAGCTGTAACTGAACTAACCCAAAAGATAGAATCACACAAGACAGTTGATCAGTCAAGGGTACGGAAGCAATAACTCATCCCTCTAGAAACTGATAAAAAGGAAATTAGAGCATGGACTTATAGGTCTGGGAGCTAGGCAGCGTCTTGCTGAGGCTCACCACAGCCTTAGACCTTCTCTCACACCAAAACAACAAAGGCAAGTAAATAAAATGGCATAAGGTAAAATGGAACAACAAAATGGAAATCGAACAAGAGTAAATGGAACAGCAATCGAAAGAACTGAATCTCGTGAGTTAAAACCAACTGATTCTCACTCTGATTTTCTTTTCAAGCAAACTAGATAAGCTATACTTTATGAAACAACATTCATTGATGAATTATGGAACAGCAACCATCCACCATATATACAAGCTCTATACTAATATAGTAATCTGAGAATGAAGGATGATATAACTATGTTTCTAAACAGAGTAACAGTACTTTCAAGTCCCAACAAGCATTATTTCACATGGATCCAATAACAGTAACATTCATACCAACACTCTGTTACAGAAATAACTGATTAAAGACGCAATTTAACCCTGAATAGATCCAATTATACAGTGCAGAGTCATTACATGGAAAAATCATTCATATATTGATCATAACAGAACATAGCATATCATATGAAAGATGTATCAGATTACTGAGCAATAGAGAAAAACAAACCACACATAAATCACAGTATAATGATACAAAAGCAAGTGTCCTTCGGAGCCCGGCCCTTAGCTGCCAATGGTACACCGCCTTAGATTACTCCAGACGCAGAGATGAAATAAACACCAAGTCTTTTGTATTAATGCATCAACAAATGTATAACAAAACTAGGTCTCAGTGAGACTCGACGATCAAAGTTTTGTTCCGAAAATTAGAATTATAAAAATAGTAGTCCTCTTGCTCAATGACGTTGTTCCTTTATATAAAAGTAATGATGGAGTTATCTAGATAACAAATATAAGTAAAACAGCGATCCCTCAAGATCGAAGATCCTGAGGGATTCGCCAATCGGTTAATCTTTCACTTTTCTTTCTTGCGTTCGCCGACTCGGTATCCCTCTTTCCTTTCCTGGGCTATTCAGCTCGGATTTACTCGATCTTGTTCGCATCCTGTTCCCCTCTGGAGGGACAACATGTATTCCTCTTCGGCTTTCTGCTTTTGGATGGCAACTCCATGCTTCCACTTCTCCCTGCATAGAAAAAGGACGATTCTTAGTGATTGAGCTTCCCTTGTTAATTCTTGCACATTTTATTACAATCCTTTATCTCTTTTGAATTCACAATGCATAAAAGGTTACAATTATTACTGAAAAGCCACTAAATTTCTTGTCAAAAGCATACCTTTCAAGTACTCCACACAATGCTGCCAGTTGTTTCTTGGTGTGGGTGTTCAAAAAATGTATTAGCCTATTGGCCTGCTCGGGCATGTGTCCCAATGAATCCTTGGCCTTTTGAATTTCTTCTTGAGCTATTGTCACCAAATCAATCTACTCATGAATTATTTGTATTGATGTTCACATATCAGTGATGGATTGGCCAATGTTGGCCCACAGAATGCTCCTGATTTGTCTGAGAGGCTTGTCTAACAAGAGGTCCTTTTCCAATTCCCTTACTTTATTTTCCAATTTTTTACCTCCCTTGTTTTTTCTGCCACTGTCATTTTGGATTTATCATAACTGATTTCCAACTTGGCCAATTGCTCTTTGGCATCTTTTAATTCTAATACTTGGAGTCTTAGATCCTCCATAGCCTTTATCAGTTCTTCAGTAGTCATGGTATTGCTGCTACTTGTTGTTGTTTTTGTTGAAGTGCTTGCTATTGTTGATGTTGGGACAATAGGAGGGACTGTTGTTGTGACTGAGAAGGAGCAGTTGTAACTATTGGAGCTGTTTGTGATGGCTGAGAGGCCAACTCTCCCTGTTTTCCTTGTAGTGCTTCTTCCAATGCATTCTCTGTTTCTGCCAATCTCTCATTCATTTTCATCAGCAAGTCCATTGTATCTTCCTATGATTTTTGTTCAACAATCTCTATGGTTTTGGGATGCATGGTAATGGGTAGCTTACGCTGTTTCCTAAGAGCTGCAATATCTTCTTCCTTCTTTTTTATTAATGCTTGGATGCCTTTGGGATCCTTGGGATAATGTACCACCTCTATAATAATCTCTTCCAAGGATTTAATTATGTTATCCTTGGCTAAAGAGGAAGATTTTTCCAATTCTAATTGGTCAGAGGTGTTGTTCAACGAATTTTGCAATTTGTGTGCCAACAATGCCTTATCTACAAATGTGGAGTATACCATTTCTCCGGTTTGTTTATGCAACTCAATCTAGTCCATTGGATGGATGTATTTGGCTAATACTTCCAGGTTGGTCCTGATGTAATCAACAGTTGATTGTGGTTACTGCATTTTGGGTTTGAAGTGACTCAGGATCATCTTTCCTTCTTGAATGTCATATGTTGACATTAGCCTTTGTTGATTTGTGGGGGCCATCTTCAGTAAGTGATTATAAAGTTGAATTCTTACTGGCTCATTCTTTGCCTTTATTTCAATAAATGCCTTCTTAATGTCAGAGCCTTGCCTGCTTTGTGGCTTGGTAGAAGAGAATTCCACACTATGTTGTCTTGCAATTTCTTGCTTGTGTGGACTGGCTGATGTTTCTGTGACAGGAGATGTATCTTGGCTGACTACTCTTTCTTCCCTTAGGCTGTCTGTGGTCTCCTGAATAAATTCCTCCTCTGATAGGGGGTTCAAGCTTTGCCTTTTCTCCCATGGTTGCTCTACAGAATCGCTGATCGGCGTGTCTTCTTTCCTGTCCCTTTTCTTGCCTCTCTCCTCATTTAGAGGAGTTTGTAGTACATGGGTTTCTGGTGCTTTTGTTTGAGCTGGAGGAACCTGCCCTTGGCCTTGTTCCTTTGATGTGGCTGGCTGGTCTTTTATTATATCATGTTCTGCACCTATTACCTCTTTTCCCTTTGCTGATCCTGTGCTGGCTTTTTGTGTGGGCTGTTGAGAAGTCCCGACAAAAGATGTATCACCTCCTGTATGCTGAGGCAGTTTGAAGGATACCTATCCAAAAGAGTCCAGGTCAAGCGTTTTTTCAAGCTCTTTCATGGATTTTTCCAATTTCTCTTCCTTAGTGATCTCTTCAACTAATGTGCCTTCTACCCATTCTTGTTGGTTAACATATTGTTGAATTTCAGGGATTTTGTGGTGAATAGATGCTGTAAGCTTGTTTTTCACTTTTCTATAACTTATGAAATGTTCAGGGTCATATGGTGCCAATAAAAACTTTGTTTCATTTTAAGTTGCTCCCCTAAAATCTTATCATCCTCTTCCCAGGCTTCCCTTTTATTGAAGATAACAGGGCCCAATTGATTTCTTATTTTGAGTTGTGCCTTCTTCCTAGCACCATAGAAATGACTCAAATCTGAGCTAATAAATTTCCTGAAGTATTCTAGGGAAAACAGTCTCATAGGTACATATTTTGGCAGCTTAGAGGGGGACAACTCAAAACCATATATTCGGATCTCAGTGTGATTCTGGTAAAAGTACGAGTCACCTATACTGTAGCCTTTTGAGAGATGCAAAATTTTATGCATTTCAGCAGAGAGCCTGGCAGGAGGAGTTGTCATCAATAAAGAAGAGTTTGGATGTATGAACAGGTCAATGAACTCACAATATGTATAGGGATAGTTATGGACTTCATGGAATACTGAGGTCCAGAAAATTACAGACCTTCACTCTCTCTTGAGATCCAATTTTCTAAGGTGAATTTGAAAACTATCTGGTTGATTGTACAACAGCAAATGATATATGTATGATGTATATTTGAACACTCTTTCTCTATCCAGGCTCATGAATTGCTCATGGATCTTATTGGCTATGAAGGTGGCATAGTCATATTTGACAGCAGGGGGTTGTCCTGGAGTAAACATGGACATCAAAACTAAGGTAGTCTCATCAACATAATCACTAGTTTTAAATTCCAGGATATAGGAAATCATATCTATAATGAATCTTCTAGCTTCATCAAACCAGGCATGGTGATAGGGAGGTGAGTATCTGGAGTGGCAACCTAGTTTCATGAATAATTGAGCTATTCTGGTTATCTCTAAATTGGGCAGTTTGGCACCTTGGTTAAGCAAGAATCCCATGGAGAGAGGAGCCATAGGCTAAGTTGGCTTAAAGTGCAGCATCTCATTTATGGATTCAGGGGTAATGTGGAAGAGGATAGTCCTAGATGGAGCCACAATTGCTCTCAGAGTGGGGTCATAATTGGCACAACATAAGTGAATGATAACAGGGAGCACATTTAATGAAGGGAGGTAGTAGATGAGCACGTTGGACTCCCAAATTCCATAGACATCAGTATTGCTGCGGTAACTATTCCTAATTTCACAAACTGCTTGGAGGTGAGGCTTTTCACCAATCATATCATTAATTTGGAAATCTCTATCAGCAAGGGGAAACCATCCCAATTCTCTGTGTGGTGCATTAAGGGGGGCAACATTCAGGGCCACTGGATCCTCCATTATTCAATCTTCAGTGATTTTTCAATTTGAAATTTGGGCTTAATGCAGCAACAGTAGGTAAATTGATACTTTTGGGTCCTCTGTGCGGAAATTGCGGGCCGAAACGAGCTTCATTTTAGTTTAGTGGGCAAATTTTGCAGTGGGAGATGGAGTTCACAGGATTTCTTGGAAAAATGGATAAAAACAGAGGTTACAGTGCGCGGGTTTGAAGGCAGCACAGTGTTTCTAACTCAAATTTGGGCATTTTTTGGAGAATTTACACAGAAAACTTGAAAAACAAGGTTTAGGAGCAGGATTCGAGTAAATACGTGTTTAATGGATGCCTTGTGCAAAATGTAGGTGGAAGACCGAGCTGAGGGGCCGTGTTGTGTAGTCAATTTCTCTGGGTGGCGTACTGTGCAGGCAAAATGCTATTTTGGATGTGAAAGAGCATGCAAAGTTTGCGTAGAAGAAACAAAGAAAAATGAACGAAAAACAACATTTTACACCTTTTTAACAAAAAAATGATTTTGGTGGGTTTTCGGTGCGCTTTGGTCAGGTGACATCAGCATGACGTAATCTTTGTCGTGTAGCGGGGGTACGGAAGCTGACTTGGCAGTGACGTGGTGGACACAACGGATGATACAGTGTGAGGTGGCAGCTGACGTGGGCGATGATGTGGGCAACGACGTCAGTGGCGGGAAGCGAATGGCGGTATAAGGTATTGCCGCACCTCTTCTTGGACAACGGTGGTTTTGGGTAGAGGGGACGCAATAAAACCAGGCGGCGACATGTGTACTCTGTACGACGGAAAAACCACCGTTTTCTCGGGCGCTATCGTTCGGCTATCAGAGGGGTTCCGATATTGATGTGGATCGTCCGATGGGAAAGCTTGGGTCGGACGGTCGATGAATGGGTGGAGTTGGAAGATGGGTACGGCTTGGGGACCCGCGTGATATTTCAACATTTCATAAGGTTTTGCAGGGTTTTATAATGTAACTAAACTTTATGTTTGGGCGGGTTGGTTATTCATTTAACCAAATGTTAAATGAAACCCATTATTTTATATGCGCACGCGGGGAGGGTTGTCCACAAGGTTTCGAATAAACCTTGGACCCCCATTAAATATTAACATATGGCTTTAAATAAGCTCGGGGCGGGATATTAAAGTTTTTGGGGTTTTTATATAAGTTTTATATAGTATGGGCGGGGAAAACTTTATATAGGAGTTATATAATAGAGTTAGGATGTTAATATGAAAGGTAGGTTTAAACAAAGCACTAAGTTTTAAAAGGTAAAACGTAGGCTTAGGGAAATAAAAAAGGATTGAAGTCATGAATTCTGGGGATTTAGGATAATGTAAGAAAAACATTTTTACACAAGAAATGTGGCTTAGTCCTCTTAAGAAACCATAATTTCACTTAGTCTTTTTCATGAAATGAAGGGAACTAGGAATACTGAGCAGATCTCAATGTCCTTGAGGGGAAATTAATAAATGTTCTTGGAGAAATGAAAGGGGAAATTAGTCATGCTCCATTTGTTTTGTAGCCACTTTGTCATGTCACTTGTGATCTCCATGAGATAGATAATATTCAAAAAGACAAAAATGCTCTTAAACCTGCTTCTGCAACATTAAAACTGCCTACCCAGATTATTAAACCTAACATTTTTTCTTCCTTTTCCAGGGTGCACTTAAACTAGCAAACCCTTACTCTCTTGTTTTCTTTTAACTTCCCTCCTATCTAAGTCTACTCTTATTTCTTCTAGGGGCTCGGATTTAGCTGTTGAGCACCCTTGTTTCTCTACCTAACTACTGATCTGCCAAGCTTGAACTGTTTGGACAGATCTCATTCTCTAGTTCTAGAACAGGAAATTTAAACATGGAATGGCCCAGATAAAGTTGTTTGGCCATTCATCAACTGTGACGGAAGTCACTGATTGCACATTTTGGACTTCTTTGCAAAAATTAGGATAGTAGTGGCATTTGCAATAGCACACTTTCCTAGTCCTTTCTTTGGGGTTCATTTCCTTTCTTTTTGACCAATTCATTCTTTTGCACTTTGATTTTTATTTTAGGGCATACCCTCTTTTAATTTTTTAATTTTTTGATTTTTTCAAAATATGGAACCTTTGCAGCATGGAAAGGATGAACAGATTTGGAATTTTATCAGTCAATCATGAAATATGACACCTATTGGTATAGGAACCTAACACATAGCAATGAGGATATGTTCCACCAGAGTTTAAGCTCATTAAGAAATGAACCCACCTTTGGTAAATAACCATTGTGATCGCATTATCATCAACTTTTGAGCCTTGGTCGTGTTCTTACCATCACCTCCACTTTGTTTTAGCTGATCATACACCTCCATTTGATTGTTTACACCTTTTGACGAACAACTGCGACGAGTGATTCTGTTAGCCATCTTCTTTACACTGTCGTGATTGGGAAGTTCCAAACCTTACCTGGAACCAGCTGCTACCTGAAAATGTCACTCGTTCCTCAAAAAACGAGTCTCCTTTAAGCTCTTTTCAACTGACTCGTAAAATATGAAAATATTGTCGAGCAATTGGCCTCTCCATCTCGTTAAAGTAATCAGAAGTGCTATCCCTCCTCTAGATTTTAATTTTTTTGGACCTGAGGGATCATTACACAAAAAGATCGAGCGCTTTTCTTGTTCGGCTCGTTAAAACTATCGAAAATTCATCCCTTTCGTATTATTTTATACCTTTTTCGGACTTAAGGGATCATATGATGAAAAAGGATTACTGGAGTTTCCTTTCTGTCTCTTTTCAGACTCTGTAAAATTGAAAAGGACCGAGTTATCCTTGTCGTTAAACTCGTTAAAACAATAGCGAAAAACTTGTCCATGCAGACAATAGCGAGTTTCACTATCGCTAGGCTCATTAAAACATAGTGACTGGTTTGCCCAAAGGGAAAATTATAGAACAAGCATATGTTATCCTCCTGAAGCTTGACAAAACTAAAGAGGTACTGATCAGCAATGACTGGGGAAAATTGGGAAGAAAACTTGAAGAAACTTTATTGGTAGCAAGTCGCTCTTAAAAATGACACTTTTACTTCGTCACCATGATTGAGTCAGGTTGGGTTATTCCGTTCACCGGTCATATTACCATTGGTCCACCGTACCATCCATTTTTTTGGGTTAAAACTACCAATCCATTTTAGTGTCACCGATATGTTCAAGAGAATTCACTCAAAGAATTCACCAACCTAGCTTGTGTCTCATCTGCTGCAATACCTTCACGCTTCATTCTTTCATGATCGCCACCCTGAACCTTGTATCATCAGATCGTTTTCACCTCCACAAAATCATTTGCTCCATTCAGTGTCGTAGATGTGGGATTCATTATTCCCTCCTACGATGGGTCACTTCTTGTCGACATCATCTCATTATCCAAGAAGTTGACCTAGGAACAACCCTTTCAGTACTTTGAAGCTTGCATGCCTCAATGGAAATTTTCTCACTTCTGGTGAGAGGTTTACATTAATGGCCTTTGACCGAAAGATTTTGCGTGGTGTTCGATGCCAAGTCCCATTTTCACACACGTGGATTGTACTGTCGTACCTTGAGGGTCATCATCATTATCGGTGATTCCTCTCGTGCCTGATAACAGCTTACATCATTGGCTGGTAATCAGGCGATGTCTTTCCATGTTCGACTCTAGAACATCTTTTCCCATGGATCGACTTGTACTTCGGGTGAATATTGAATGAGTTTTGAAGACCTCGGATCTAGTTTCATCCATCCAGGTTGCGATATATTCAGGAAAATAAAGACATCAAATATACATCATTGCTGCACAGATAATCATCTAAGCCAAAGGATGATGGCTCTACTAGAATCACTAGTCTACCACACAGACGGTTGTCTGTCCTATGTACATGAGAATGAATTTATAAAGTTGAGCATGGGAATGCCTGCCTCAGCTAGATCATGAAAATATTATGAAGATAATGTATTGTATTGTATCTTATTACAGGTCACCTTCCAGTTCGAAAAACCTCGGATCCTCATGATAAAGAATTTCACCCAACATCAAAAAGATTTACGACCTCATGCTTTAGGGGGCAACTATTATAGACATATTTGGGCACCAACCCCAATCTCATATGTCCATAAAAGTGTTGTTTCATACCCTAAAGGAGAAAGGTCAGCTGATTACATAATCTCCCAGAAGTTCTCCATGAAAAACTACTCAGAACTGGTCAAAACTGGACCATAAAGACTACTCAGTGCTAAGGGTATGATGCATCTCACCTTCCACATGCAAAACCTATGATGCATATTGAAAAGCCCTTCTGTGGGGTACGATGAGCGAGAGTAGAAAAATGACAGAAGCAATTGGCTAGGTGGAAACCGAGAGAATCTTCTAGAAACTTATCATTTGACACTTGCCTCTCTGAATTCACCCAGGGATGAGTAAGAGATCATGAATCTCCAAGTGGAACCAAGAACTATCAGAGAGAGAACACTAATCAAAATCCCAGAAGCTGACTCACCCACCTGTAAAAATCTATATATGGATCCCTCATCCCAGAGATCCAGAGGTTGGAATCTTGTGTTTTGTAAGGAAGTGATGTTGGTTTCTTTGTGGAACTTCATAGTGTTGGGTGATCTAAGCTTTTCATGAGGTGAAGAAGGGCTTTCATGCTAGGAGGATGACACTGGGTCAAATCAATGGGTTGCAATCCTCTTTTCTACTCTTTCTATCAATAAAGCTATTTGCGTTTTCCTCCACATTCTTGTATGTCTGAGTCGATATATGCATTTTTGTGGCCAATATATATCTGATCCTATATTTCTTATGATTGTAGATCTCTACGGTTTGATGGTATTATGCTACTTTGACTCTATAGGTATTCTTGAAGCAGGACAAGCAAGGAAGGAGCGACAAAGATCTATCAAAGGGGAGAGGAAACAAGCAAGGAACCAAGTGAAAGACTGAGGTTGGTACTCTCTGCTTCTCTCTCATCTACTTCTCATAAAGGAAAACCTAAGTAACTTTAGTTTGTTTGTTTCTAAGATATCTACCCGTCTTAGTGGGACTAGCAGCTCTGAATGGACACTAGATTTCCTGATAACAACTAGGATTAGTTCTAATGTCCTCTTGTAACTGCGGAACTTCTTCTGTAAAGGCAGACGTACCAGAAATGATCGGAGTAACTGTAGTCTCTAATGATGTTGAAACACAAGTTTCAAATAAATCAGGTGAATTGGACTCAGTTAAATGAGATCGTTTTGCTCGGAATGGCTTCGTTTCCGGAGTCAAAGACGGTTGACTCGCTAGTCTCCGTGAATGACGAGGTTTTGATTGAATTTCTTCCACGATTGCGGATTACTTGATCAACTCAAAATTAAAGGGGAAGAATTTTGCTCCAAATTAAATAAATTTTAATGACGCTTTGACACAACTTTGTTTCTTTAATTTTTAAGAGTCAAGAAAAAGCTAAAGATGACTCTAGTCCCCTTTGATTTTTAATGAGCCTGAAGTGACAAGTGCTCAGATGGACCTTTTCTTTTAAGGAGTCAAAAAGGAATGAAAGTGAGTACTCTGGAAATCTAGACAGAGAGATTACCAAACTAATAGCAAAACTGCAATATACACCTTGGTGATAAATTAAAGAGAAATTACCAAGGACTTATGTACAACAATCAATCTTCCTAAATTCTGTGTTCAGTGCATTGCGATCGACAGGATGGCAGACATGACTTCCTATGGATAAAGGATATAAGCCTATTCTGGTCTCCCAATATATACTCGACGGTACGGGGAGCACAAGTCCGTGCTAGCACTTGTCATATCAAAGAGGAGGAATCACCCAACCTTCGATGAAAATGGTAGTTATTAGTTTTAACGACGCCGGAACACGTCTCTAGCCAAGACCTCTAAATGTGTTGTGTTAGGTTCCAAAGTGTTGTTAAGTTCATTGAAATTTATTTTAGAGTTGATATTGTTTAGAATTTTGTCTTTCAAGGTTCACCGCGTGATGTAGATATAAAATTCCTAAATATGCAATCTAAAATGATAAACAATTGTTGTTTATTTTTAGCAATGAAAAATCCTAGCTACTAAGGAAAGAGGATTACGATTGTTTCAAACAAAGAGCAAAGAGAACACACTAAATGCACTTTTCCTAAATTATTTTCGCACATAGTCTAAATGCAAATGAAAATGCATGTATTTGTTTTTTCGTTCCCTTTAATGTGAAGAATGTCAGAAGGAAAACTGAGTATAGATCTGAAATATTTTCTTCAAAGCAACTTTTCGACAATTTCTTTTCAAAATGAAAGGAAGACTAAATGACACTTTTCGATTTCAAATAGAAAAATTCTTTCGACACTTCAAATATTAACAATTCAAATCAAATACATGACAAAAAGTTCAATTGACTATCTAGAGAAGGAAGACTTTATGACACATCTCTTTTTTGACACAAAACGACAGTTATGACACTTTTGTACCAAAATGATAGTTTGATTTAAGAAACTCTTCGACAAAGGACTGTAAATGATGGACAAATACATAAAAACATTTACTAATCCTAATCAATGGAGGCTGAGCTATGTAAAGTAAGGAGGATTCAAAAATGAGATACTGTTCATAAGCAACAGAAACAACTAAAAAAAGATGAAAACAAAGACAAAAGACCCCAAATTTCAGGAGGAGAAATAGGATCACTTAGTCATCGCACCTGTGCGTCACAGAAACAAGGATGCATCGCACCTTCTACACTCAGGAAGTGTGATGCATACTGGCTTCTAGTCACAGGCAATGCAATGGGCCAGGGAGTGCAACTGAGATGGGTTTTGGCTCAAATTTGCAGTTGATTTCAATGAGTTAAGTTGAGCTATTATGGACAGTAAAGAACAAAGTACAAGGGTATCATCTTAGGAGGTTATTGAGCTACCAACAGGGCATCTAGAATACTTCTAAGTCAGATGTTGAAATCATAAACTAAACCAGAGATTGACTGAAGCAACATTCATCTACTTTGCAATTGCAGAGCAAGAGCAGTTCAAAGGCTATTTGGCTAACTTTAGGCTCCATCTATAGTTTATAAAGAAAACAATCAACAACAAACAAACAAACTATTCACTCCCTAGCGGATTCGCCATTTTGTTTCCGGGAAAACTATTGTCTTTTTGATCTGCTAGTCCCACTAGGATTGACAGCTATCCTAGAAACAAACAATCAAAGCAATTTGTGATTTCCTCTATGTATGATAGATAACAGAGAAGAAAAGGGACCAACCTGGATCTTCTGCTTGATTCCTCGCTTGATTTCTCTCCCCCTTGATAGAGCTTCAAAATTCTCTCCTACTTGTCCCGCTTAGAGAATACCTGTAGAAACAAAGTAACAAAACACCATCAAAGCATCTTGATCTATTATATCATAAACAATGCAGAATCAGAAATAAATTGAACATACAATGGCATTCACAAATAACAAGATTCACAAGTACACAATTGTATGGATGAAAACTCAAAGAACTTTATTAAAATAGAAGGGAGAATTACAACCCAGCTGTCTGATCCAGCATCAAAGCCCTCTTCACCTCATGAAAAGCAAGATCACCCAACAATACAATGCTCCTTCTCAAAGACAAACTATTAGCACTTCCTTACAAATTACAAAATTCCAGCCTTCAGATCTCTCGGATGAGGGATCCATTTATAGATGTCTGCAAGGGTGTGAGTCATCTCTAGGTTTTTGATTAGTGTCATTCCACTTGTAGTTCTTGGTTCCACTTGGAGATTTCTTGGATCTCTTACTCATCCCTAGGCGAATTTAGAGAGGCAAGTATCATAGGATAAGTTTCTATAATATTCCATGAGCATCCACTTAGTAAAGTGCCTCATACATTTGTCCATTCTCGCTCATCACACCCCACAAAAGGCCTCTTCAATATGCATTGCACCTAGCTAGTGTAGGAGTCAGTATGCATCGCACCCTGACAGTGGAGCAATCAGTATGGTCCAATTTTGGCCAGTTCTGAGTGGTTTTTCAGGTGGAACTTTTGGGGAATGATGTAATTAGTTGACCATGATCCTTTAGGGTATGAAACAACACTTTTAGGGTTAAAGAGCCCTTGGTTTATCAAGATATAAGATTGGGGTTGTAGTGCCCAAATATGTCTATAACAGCTTGGTATCTCAACCTTCCACTCAATTCCATACAAAACCGGGGTTCTTTCAAACGTATGTTCCTTGAAAATTTTGCAGATGACAAGACCCTAATCATGCTACCCAAAGAATTGGCAAGCCTCAAGATGGAGGGAAAATAGAAAGTGAAAGAATTCAATTAGCGATTTACACATATCTTGAACAAGTTTTCATCGAACACCAAACCTCATGATTCCATCACTGTCGACTATTACACACCTGCACTTCCAACCATCATTATGCAGTTCATCAAGTGAGCTGTGAAGCCAACACTGTTAGAAAGCTGTGAAGAGGCTATTGCTATTGAGAAATACTTGTACGTCATTGGAGTCATCAACGATGACGAATCAATGAAATATTCCAAGGATGTGAGAAGAAAGCCCCAAGAAAAGGCAAGCAAGGGCAGAGACAAGGAAGCAACTGATATTGAGACCCTCACTCCCCTTGTCAAGAACTTGACCATCAAAATTTCTAAGCTCAGGCAACAAAATATGAACACATTCATGAGCAGTCATCCACCCAGACAGAGATAGGAAAGCAGTTCATTAATCGGCTCATCAAGCAACTACTGGTTCGGTTCCAAATTTGCACAAAAGCCTATGTTCCAACTCAATCAATGCACTGATCCTAAGCATTGTTCCTTCCATGAAGAATTTCATCTCAAGAACCCTTATTCATATTGGAAGCGATTTGTTACCTCTATTTGTACTCATACACTTGATGCAGATGGAGACATACAGGAGCAACCAGAAGACACTGATGATAACAAAGAGGTTGCACCTGATGAAGCACCAAGTTCTCTGCATGTAGTGAATTCATATCCTCACAAATAGTCTCGAAGACGAACACCGAGAAGCAACCCCAAAATCAAAATGAGCGTTACAATCTTAGGAGTAAAGGAGCTCCCCCTACACATAAGGAGATGTAAGAGAAAGTGAGACGATTGATAAAGAATGATGATCCACCAGCTTCCCAAAAGCAACAAACACAAAGCAAGTTCGGGAAGGTAGCGATAGATAACAACACATCTATGAGCAGAAAGTTGTAGAACAATCCACCGGAAAACACGAGCATCTGTTCCACCCCCGGCACCTCAGTGATTCTACCACCTCTGGATTACAACATAGTTCATGACATGAAGAAAATTAGATAAAAAATCAGTTTGTTTGAGTTATCTAAAGTCCAAATTCAACGAGATATCCTATTGCATGCATTAGGACAAACCAAAATAGACAACGCGACCTCTACCAGCAAGGGAGCATGCACACATCCTAGATCATTATCCACTATGCTTAATACACTCTGGAAGGAAGAAGAAAACTTAGGTTGCCCCTCTTTCCTACTTTCATTTGAAGTTTTCAACTACAATGTCCACAACTGTTTGGTTGATTTTGGTGCGGCAACCAATGTCATGCCACTCTACATTACTAAGAAGATCAATGCACGATGGAGTGAAACATCTGTGAGAATCATCCAACTTGATAGAAAATTAGTTACAACCATTGGTGAACTACGAGACGTGATCATATGACTATCCCATAATAGTGGAGTCCACCAGTGAATCAACATAGTCGTTGCGGACATACCAGAAGCATATGGTTTGCTGCTCAGCAGAGACTGGTCCAACAAGCTAGATGGATACTTTGCTACAGACTAGTCTCACCTGTGGCTTCCATACAAGGGAATATGCAACCAAATCTGGGTGTTATCTAAGAGGTATATGAAACACAATGTCACTCCCCTTTACGGTGAGAACAAACCATTGGCCTTCGCAGAACTCATGTTTGGAAACTACCTCTAGGAAAAGACATTGGAGTGTTATCTTGCATGGCCTACTTCAAAACCATCAAATAAGTAGTTGGGACTCCTTCCTTGCCCAACTAATGATAATGAAACTTGTACAATTTGTTTGTTTGTTAGTAAGAGTAGTAGTAACAACAGTAGTAGCAGCAGTACCAACATGCCAAATGGTCCATGTACAGAGAAGATGTGGACCATGAGTCTTGACAAATCAGGAACACATGATGACTCAAGGACTGAATGCATCTTAGTCATCCAAAAAAATGAACAATGCATGATTTCAATCTGTTTGAAGTTCGAAGTCACAAATAATGATGTTGAAGTACTCATGTTGAATATACAAAGGACCAACACCATGAAAAAATGGAGCAATGTGGGAATCCGCCATGATTCAAAGATGGCTAATCTCGGTACAAGATGCACACTGTAGCAGCGATCAATCGTTGACCGCTTGATTGAACAATACCAGGATGGGTCTGCATGAATCGATGATGACCTGAGTACCCACTACATGTGAATAATCCAACATGAGATTCTAGGTAAGGGAGAAGACAAGCCATTATAGCAAAGAATAGATAACACATACATGTTGTTTGTACTTCTTTCACTGAATAGATTGACTAACATTTTAAGTGGTTGGATTCCTTGCAAAGTTTGCCATCATCCTTGGTTTTATGATCTAAATCTTGCACACAAGAAATATGGGATATCCGCTCATGCATTGACTTCAGAAACTTGAACCCTTCCCAAAGTAAAAAAAACTACCCCGTGCCATTGTCTGAGCCCATGTTGCACACAGTACCTGAAACAATGGTGTTGTCTTCACTTGAAGGTCTTTTGTAATGCCACCAGGTTCTCATAGTGGAGCCTGGTGGATTGAAACCGGTCCATAAGAAACTTGGCTCATACACATATCATTTGCAATCAATTGATGGGAGGATTGATAATATTCTTGTCAATGGCCA
This sequence comes from Pinus taeda, assembly GCA_000404065.3. Lineage (NCBI taxonomy): Eukaryota > Viridiplantae > Streptophyta > Pinopsida > Pinales > Pinaceae > Pinus > Pinus taeda. Next base: position 88,454 of record APFE030346233.1, on the reverse strand, counting down.
AGTCCTTAAACATTAGTTCAGTAGGTCAGGTAGCACCCGTGCCTTGTACATAGTCTGCTTACTGCTTGTTGTTTCGTTTGGTTTGTTTTTCTTATTATCTTTGTTTTTTCTCTATTTTATTCTGCTTACTATTTTTGTTCACGTGAATTTTGTTTGTTTGATATATTACTACTTTTGTTTCCAGAAATAAATGTTTCCAACTACTACATTCTGGAATTTGAATAGAGTATGTGGCTGAAATTTGAAGAGACTTGTGACACCGCAACACTTGGCCAGTCTTATGTCCATTTTCTTTGTGCTTGGTTACAAGCTTTGGCCGATGAAGTCCTTACAGAAAATATGAACCTCCTATAAGGGAAGATTTGGTCCAACCGTGAACCTATGTCCACACTGGGAAGCCTCATGCATGTACTCATCCTTCTTCTTTGTGTGTTGAAGCTCATCCAACTAGTAGAATTGGAGAAGGGGAAAAATCTAAATGAGCAAACCTATGTTAGAGGTCTTACATGCTTCTCTAAACGAACAACCTCTTCTGCTCTCAATAAGTATGGATCCCTCTTCCACCCCAAAAATAAATAAGTGCCTATGCACATTTCTCTTAAAAAAATACAAAGGTGAAAGAAGAGAAAGGCTTCTTGCGCAGAGAGGTGAAGCATACAACTCCACCAGGGTACTGACCAGGCTCGCTGGTAGTGGAGAAATGTGTGTGTTCCTACGTGACTCTGTCGGGGTACTGTCCAGGCTTGCTGATAGTGGAGCAACACCATAGATGAAAACTTATACTCTTAAAATATTCAACTCACGAGCTAAACTACCCTTCCCAGATTTGAAACACTAAGATCTAAGATGAACTTTTGATTGTGTTTAACTAAGTTGGAAAAGGGTGAACTGCATATGTCCATGGGGTAAGCGAGGAAACTGAAGTAACCTACACAATGATTCAATACTCCCCGCAGTACTAAGGCCTTGTGCTAGCAATGAAGCAAAAGAGAAACTGCACACACTCGAGTTCACTTAGGTGATTCTTTACATTTGCCTTGCTTGTTTAATGCACTCAAGTCTCTGGATGTTGATGTCTAAGTCATTCTTGCGACTGTGTTCTGGTTATGCTCAAAGCCTTTGCTTTGTATGTGTTTGTTGTGTTCGCCATGAAAGCATCTGTCGCACTCACACACAAAGTTACATTCACTGTCACGCAAGCATCGCCTCGATCATGAATGATCAATCACAAGTGTCATGCTCATCACTTGCACTGTCAGTTAGTCATGTTGAACATGTGTGTTTGGATGGTTTGTTCGGATCGTCATCAAGTCATGTGAGTGTGTGTTTGTATGATCACATATGCATCTTTTGACTGTTCACACACTTAGTCATTTTTGTGAAAGTTCTGTTGACTAGACTCGTCACTGATAGCCAGACCATCACGCTGCTTTCGACTTGATTGAATATCGATGAGAACAACACAGAAACACCAAGCTAGTTCTTTCACACTGTGATGCCTGTAAGCAAGTCAAGTAACACTCATGCTGGCCACCTGGACAGCTGACCGACTGTTCATCTTTGAAATTGTCCAGTTCTCATGAGCAGGACTCCCACTACCCATTAGTCATCTTTGCTTAGAAACTGTGCAAAGATGATCAACAAGCTAGCCTCCCAGCCTTAGTGCATTTTCCCCAGCCAGCAGCTCCCAATAGCAGATTGCCTATTCCCTCCAGGAATTGTGCAGTTTCTACTACCAGTGATTAAGAAACCAACTGGTAGTTCCCTCTTGTCATTGCATAGTTTTAGATGCCAATGACCCAAGTAGCCAAATGGCAGTTCCCTCTAGGAATTGTGCAATTCTAGATGCTAGTGACCCCAACATCCAACTAGTAGTTCCCTTTGAGAATTACGCAGTTCTGGCTACTAGTCTCCTGGGCAGTTCCCTAGAAAAACTGCGCAATCCTTTCTTGCCGACCCTTCATGCAAGCTCGACCCATTCCTTTGGAAAATTGCGTAGATTTTGTTTTCTAGCCCCTGCTAACTATTCACTCCAAAAAATGTGCAGAGCATGCATACCCTGCCTTCCTATAGCCTAGACTGTCCTTCCCAAAATTTGTGCAATTTTGCCTCCCAACTGATCCAAACCTTGCAGGCAATCACTATCGAAACAGATTGTCCATCTCCATCTTTCAGGGACTCTTGCGTAGTTTTCATTAGCAGTTTCTTGGAGCCATCATCTAGCATCACAACCCTGCTGCCTCTCCCGGTCACCCGCATCTGAATGATCATGTGTCATGGTAGACTAGGAGGTTTTTGATTTGATGTCATCTCATTATGAGTGACTGCAGGTATAGGTACACCAAAAAAAATGTGAAGACAACAAATGGGATGAACGAAGGGAGCACATGTAGATGGACAGGTTCACCAATGGATGAAAAGATGAATCATGTGAAGTAGATGAATGAACGAAGATGCAAATTGGATGAATGCGATGATCATGCACCTTCACATACAAGTGAACCTATCCATCCTTCCAACATGAAAGCAAGGAACAACATGCTAGAGCTCCATCAAGCGAACCAAGGACCATCGAATACTCCACACACTTCACCATGTAGAGGTGAAGCTATGATACACCATGAATACATCCATCACTCAACTGCACTGCAGCTAGACATGCACTCCAATAGCAACATGAATGCACCAACATTGTCTTGTCAATTCGTGTCGAGTCAAGTCATGAGTCATGTTGCCCACGTCTCCACTATGGGCTTCTTTTCAATCAATGTGATGTAACGTGGAAGTCCAAGAGACCCACATTTTGAACATGGGGTCATGTAAGTCAGAAATTCATGGAAATCAAATGGTCATGAGGGTAGTCAAATAGCCACAAGGGTCATTTTCACCCTTGGCTATAAATACCCCCCCCTCATTTGTACATGAAAGGAATTTTCACCTCACCTCCTTCCAAATAGCCAAGAGAGTCTGTAATATTTTCTTTGAGGATTAAGTAGTGGCTCCAACGCCTCACTGACAGGGTCAATGATGTATGGTATAACGATGTGTCTTGGAACTTTTGCTTAATTCAAAATCCTATTAACAAGCCAACACATTTTCACACATGTATTGTATTTGTTGTAAGACTGATCTTTAACACTTGTAATACATGTTTCTTTAACCATGTGTTCTACATCTGAACTGATTCATTTGTTGTAATGCATCATCTATTAATGCAAATGTGTTGTATATGTTGTTAATGTCGTCTCGCCTATGTCGACTGCTTTGCCAGACATCAGACAGACCTTTCACATGAATCTTGTTGTAATAATGGTTGCACTCGTCTCAGACTAATTTGTGGGTGTTGTACATGTTATCTTACCTTGTATGTTGTGACTACCACATCCGAGTGGACTACTCTGTTGGAAGTTGTGCATGTCCTTTCATGTTGTGTGTTCCTAGCTGAGTTGGGGCTGAGCCCTTTCAACTTGGAACTCACCTTCAGTCTCTTCCCCCCACAGTGAAGAACCATTGGCACAATTACACTTACATTCACCAGGCATGTGAACCTCATTTCCCAAAGAAAAAGCAGATCAATCTCCTGTGCTGACAAGCAAGAGTTTAGGTAAATCCTTAAGACAATGACAACCAGGCCATCATACTGGATAGGACTCTCACACCAAACAATGTGAGGTCTATTTGGGGCTTCATACCTGGGTGATCCCATGAATGTTTGTGGGTCCAACGCTTTCAACAGAAGGGGAATACCTAGTCAAACTCTTCCACTAGTAGATTCAAATCAAATTGAGACAAACTAAAAACTTGTTAGGCCAAAAGGCCTTCCTCACTCCAACAAGTCACCCTTCCAAGATGATTATGAAAATTTTAGTAGTATTTTCTTGTCATCTAGCTTCAACCCAGCTACAACATATAATTTCAGCCCCAAGTTTCCAGAA
>APFE030346233.1:38006-75781 GCA_000404065.3 Pinus taeda | reverse complement strand
GAATTCTTAAACAATATTCACAGTGATAGAATTAGTTTAGACATGAGCAATTAAGAATTCATATCCATGGCTAATCCATAAGAAAACATATTTAGAAATAGATATTGAGCATAGGGTGTATTCAAACAAATCCTAGGATATTATTTTTCTCTATTTACTATGATCATGAACATATATGAATTATTGCATACAAAGAAAAACAAGAACACAGTTCAGAATAACTTATTGATCCAACAAATGACACAGGAATTCTGCAACATAACAGAGCCATTCATTTCCACCTTCAGACAGTATAGGAACCAGGAACTCCACCATCAATTTGTATTAGCAAAAATGTCTCAGATATACAATACAGCTCTTCTGAAAGAGTTTCACTACAACCAACCCTCAATACGTTCTTTGAGGGGATATATATACAAAATAGGATACAAAATATCTCAATAGTGAGTTATAGTGCAATAAATTGCACCACCAACTCTCTTACAAAAAGTAAATGAAAGATATAACTACAACATTTAATGTTGAGATGGAAGTTATCTTTCTGTCAGACAACTTTTGACTTTTTGGCTCAGGAAAGTTGGTTGTAGCTATGCCTTTAATTCTGCGTTAGTTGAGCCTGCTGTCTGAGTGCTTTGCTGAGTCACTGTACGGATGATTCCTGTGATATCTGCGTGATGAATTGTCTGCTGACCTGTACGGTGACTAAGATCTGAATTTTCAATATAGTGGGATCACCTGGGCGAAATTTCCAGCATTGCCTGCCACCAATCAGCTGGAGGTAGCTGATGTCTCCTTATTTTTACCAGTGTTTCATCTGCTTCAGTATATCTGTAAAAATTTGGAGGCACTTCAAACAAATGATTTATCTCATGCTCAATAAAAAATAGATTTTCTAATTTATCATACAGAGACTGCCCAGAGGGAGACCCTGCTTCTTCTGTGGAGCTGTTGGATGCTGTGATTTGATTCTCCACATAATTGTTGATCCTTGTGATATATTGATCATATGTCAGCAGTTGTCCTGTACCAGTCACTAAGCTTGGCAGTCCTTTATCCTGTAATACTGTCATTTTTGCCCTGAATTCATCAATTTCTGCCTTCATATCCTGACATTTTCTTTCTAGTGTTTGAGTGAAATTCCTCAAAGTCAGCACTTTCTTAGTTGTCAGGATGGTGTCTGTTCTGCTGTTTATTTCTAGTGCTGCCAATTCCTCCCTAGTGTGGGTATTGAGGAAATGTATCATCTTATTGGCCTGCTCAGGCATGATTCCTAGTGCTGTTCTGGCCCTTTTTTATTTCAACATGAGCTATGTTTATCAGTTCAACTTGCTTACGTATTGCCTGGATTGACCTCCATTGGTCATGGATTGATTGGCCAATTTTGGCCCAGATTATCTTCTTGATTTCTGCTAAGGTCTTGCCTAGAAGCAATTCCTTTTCCAAAGCTTTCAATTTGGCCTCTAAGGCCTTTATTTCTCTTTGCTTCTCTGCTACAGTCATCTTGGACTTGTCATAGCTGGCCTCTAGCTTGGCCAGTCTATCTTTGGCTTCATTTATTTCTGTCACCTGAGTTTCAAGCTCCTTGACAGCTTTCATCAAGTCCTCCATACTCATGCTAGATTCTTCTGTTGATGTTGCCTATGTTGCTTCTGTTGCTGATGTGGTTGTGGTTGGTGCTGGAATGGAAGGAGGGGCTGCTGCTACTTGTGAAGGAGGGGCAGGGCCAAGAGTTGTAGAAGTTTGAGGTGGCTGGGAGGTTGATTCTCCCTGTCTACCTTGCCATGCTTTCTCCAATTCTCCTTCCATCTCTAGTATTCTTTGATTCATCTTCATAAGTAAATCCATGGTGTCATTAAGCTGTTTTTCCTGTGCAAGTTCTGCAGTGTCAGGGTGAATAGTTGCAGGCAGCTTTGCCTATTTCTGAGTGCAGCAAATCATCCTCCTTCTTTCATAAGGCCCAACACCCTTTGGATCTTTGGATCATCCCTAGATAATGAAATGTCCTCCAACGTTTTATTCTGTTGCCCTTGCTCGGAAGACATCCTTTCCAAATCCAACTGTGTATTTGTGTTCTTTAGTGATTCTTTTAACTGATGGGCCAGCATGGCCCTGTCTGCAAGTGTGGCATACACCATTTCCCCAGTCTGTTTGTGCAGCTCTATCTAATCCATGGGGTGTATGTCCTTCGAGAGGACCTCTAGACTTGTTTTGGTGTAGTCTGTAGATGATCTAGGCTTTGGGATTTTAGGCTTAAGATGAGTAAGAATCATCTTATCCTCCTTGATGTCATATGTTGCCATCAATCTCTGATGCTTGGAGGGCGTGTTCTTCAAGAATTGATCATAGAGTTGTACTCTCAAAAATTCATTTTGTGCTTTGATCTCCATGAAACCCCCTTTGATTCCAGTTGGTCGCTTGCCCTCCTTCCTTGAGGAGGATACCTCCATGCCTTGCTGCATGGCTTGTTCCTGCTGAAATGAACTAGTGGTAGTCTGTTGGCTGGACTGTCTTTCTCTGCTTTGGCTTTCTGCTCTTTGCTCACTGATGTCTTCTTCCTCGATTTCAGGTTCAATTCTTTGCCTCTTGGCCTCTGGCTGTTGTGTTGACCCACTTAGAGGTGTGACCTCCTCTCTATCACTTTTTTTGCCTCTCTCTTCATTGAGAGGTGTTTGCAAAATTGGGATTTGGGGTGGTTCAGTTTGATGTAAAGGGGCTTGCCCTTGACTTTGATCCTTTGAAGTGTTGGGCTGCCCTTCCTGTGTCTCTTGATGTTCATCCATTATCTCTTTGCCTTTTGCTATAGTGGTGGTTGTAGATGCTTGTTGGGTAGTCTGTGCAGCTGTAGCAGTGGATGTGCCTTCTCCCACTTGGTCTGGTTGCTTGAATATGACTTGCTGGCAAGAATCCAAGTCAAGAGTGTTTTCTAAGTCTTTCACAGTCTACTCCATTTTCTCTTCCTGAGTAAATTCCTATACTATTGTATCAGGCACCCATTCATCTTGGTTGGCAAAGTTTTCTATTTGTGGATATGGACAATGTTTATAGGCTAGCAGCCTATACTTGACTCTCCTAGCACTGATAAAGCCTTCAGGGTCATAAGGGACCCACTAGAATCTCCTTTTGAGTTTAAGCTTTTGCCCTAATATTTGATCAGCTTCCTGCCAACCATCTTTCTTGTTCATGATGAATGGGCCTAGGTGGTCTCTGAATTTGAGATTGGCTTTCTTCTTGGCACTGTGGAAGTGTGTAAGGTCAGAATTGATGAGTTGCCTATAGTATTCCAAGGCAAACAATCTCATAGGCACATACCTTGGGAGCCTGTAAGGACACAGCTCATAGCCATAGATCCTGATGACTGTGTGATTTTGGTATAAATACCAATCACCTATTTTATAATTCCTGGACAGCTGTAAGATTTTCTGCATATCTTTGGACAATCTGGCAGGAGGAGACCTCTTCAAGAGGCATGTGACTGGATAGACGAATTGGTCAATAAATTCACAGTAGGAATAGGGAGAGGTCTAGACTTGGTGGAAGACTGAAGACCAGAAGATGACAAACCTCCTCTCACCTTGTGAATCCAATTTCTTGATGTGGCACTGGAAGCAATCTGTTTGATAGTACATGAAGAGGTGATAGATGTATGATGAATACTTGAATATTGCTTCCCTATCCAGCCTCACCAGTTGGTCATGTATCTTGTTGGCAATAAACTTGGAATAATTGTATTTTACAGCAGGGGGCTTCCCAGGGCTATATGCAGATAGCATGACCAACACAGTTTCATCAACATGCTCATTTTTGGAGAACCCCAGCACAGAGGTTAACATGTCCACCAGTAGCTTGCATACCTCATTGAAATTTGCATATGAAAAACGAGGTGGCCCAGAAGGCTTGCAGTCTGCTCTCATGAAAGTTTTTCCAACTGCAACAATGTCTGTGCTAGAGAGCTTGGATCCCTCATCCAGCAAATACTTTATAGAAAAAGGGTATAGCAGCTGGGTTTGTTTCTAATTCAGCATCTGATTGATGGAGTCTGGTGTTATGTAAAAGAGGATGCTCCTAGATGGAGACTTTACAGCTCTGAGCTTCTGGTCATAATTTTCTGCACAGAGGTGAATGACTTCAGGAAGGACATTTACAGATGGCAAGAAGTAGGTAGGCAGATTAGACTCCCAGATGCCATACATGTCACTTTTGTCCAAGTGACTGTTCCTTAACTGGCAGAAGGTCTGTAAGTGGTTCCTCTCTGCCACAAAATCTGTAATGAGGAAATCACTGTCCACAAGTGGCATAGCTTCAAGCTCCTTACTGGGTGGATTGATAGGAGCAACATCAAGAGCAGATGGAGTGGCCATGTTTGATTTTAACTGGATATTTACTTGATTTTAGGATTCGTGCAAAGGCTGAGGAGTGCCCACTGAATTGTGTTTGAAAGTGAGCAGCTCTGAGAGTATGAGGAAACTCTTTACAAGTTTGATGAACTGTGGGGCCCTATATTGGAAGAAACCAGAGTGTTTTAAGCTAATTAGCTGGTTTTTCAAGGGGAATTTTGAAAACAGGGATGAGTGTGCAGTTGCATGGGCTTTTAGCCGGTGGCTCGACTTCTTCAATTAGTTTTTGTGGTGAATTTCGCAGAAGGGCACAGGTTTCTTGCAGAGTCTTGTGGTGCAGGGATTTTACCAAGTTTTTGGCTGGTTTCAGTGGACAATTTATCTGTGAGGAGCTTTTGCAGAGTTTTTTACAGGAAATTAGGGGAAAATGGGAGATAAATGGGTAAAGTAGGTCGCCTGCGGCAAATACCTGGATTTTTCGGTGCAACAGGCGTCAAGATGGATCAATTGCAGGTATTCGGGTCGACTTTGAGGGCGACAACTACTTTGGTGGACGAATTCTTGATTTTGGTAGTAAACGACATCTTTTGCATGCAGACTGCTCCGGTAACGACGAGTTAAAATGACAAACAACGGTCATTTCCTAACTTTTTATGCGATTTTGGCCCTTTGGCACCTTTTTGGTGATGACGTCAGCATGATGTCATCGGTGGGTCCGGGTACGGCAGGGTGACATGGCAGCTGACGTGGGTGGCCAGGTGGCGGTGACACGATGGTAGGGCAGGCGGGTGGATGGCCGACGTGGAGCAGTGGTGGCGGACAAGGGGGTGTGACGTCAGCGAGAAGGGATGGGTGGTAAGCGGTTTCCCCGGATCACCCATGGGCGGTAAGCAGTATGAAGGGGGGGGGGGGGGGGCTCCGAACACTGCGGGAAGCCGACGCGTGGTGGGGGTACGGCGGTGAAACCGCCAATCCCCCGGATGCAAAAGATCAGGCATCTCTCGGGTGAAAATGACCACCAATCGTTAGATCGGGTAGGCTGGCGATCGAACGATTGGCGGAAATTACGATGTGACGGTGCGTTAAGATAGGGGGACCCGCCGGATTATAATAATGATTTTTAAATAAATGACGCGGGGTGGGTTTTTGACATTAGGATTTCGAGTTTTATAACTGTTTTAATTAAAAAACATTATAAACACAAACTTTAGAGCGGAAAAGGGGTAGGAAGGGTTAATGAGGGCGGGGATTTTGATTTTTCGATTTTTAGCCATAGCGTTTTAACAAAAACCCATAGTTTTAGGGTGAAAGAGGGTTAATATTGACCCCTGATGGGTTAATATTCCCCAAGAGAGGGTTGTATAGCTATAGTGCTAGGGGGAGGGTATTTACATAGACTTTTTGGGATTTTTACATAGATTTTTGTAAATTTAGGGAAGGGGAATGCTTAGGGAGCTAGATAATACATTAGTTGTTAATATGACATTGTGAGGTGAGTGTATAGGGGAAAATGCTAAGTTTTAAGAAGTAAAACTTAGGAATGGAAGATGAGGGAAATGAGAATAAAGGTTTTTACACAAAAAAATGTGGCTTCTTTTCCTTGATTGAACTTCATAGTTTGACCTGGTACTTGGTCATGAACTGAAGTGGAACAGAACACTTGAGTAGATCTCAAGGTCCTTGGGGATGTTAGTGAATGATGTTTGGGGGAAAAAGGGGGAAATTAGACATGCTTCCAATGTTATGCCCTCAAACCTCTGCCATGATGCCAATACCCTGAATGGAATAAGTCTTGCACTTGATAAACCAATTGGTGATGGCCCTTCATTTCTGCAACCTTGCACTACTTACCCAACCTAGTAATCCTAACATTTTTTCTTCACTTTAAGTGGGTGCACTTGAATTAGCAGGCCTTGATTGTTCTCTTTTTCTTTTGACTGCCCTCCTATCTAAATCTACCCTTATTTCTTCCAAGGACCCAGATTAAGCAGTTGGGCTCCTTCATTTCTCTACCTAGCTAGTCATCTGCCAAGCTTGAGCTGTTTGGACAGGAAAGATTCTCTATTCTGCAACAAGCAATTTAAACATGGTATGGTCCAGATTAGACTGTTGGGCCATCCATCAAGTATTATTAGCATCAATATTTGTAGATTGTGTTACTCCCACAGATAGTAGTGGCATTTTGACTGGCCACTTTCATGGTCTTTAGTTTGGGGTTCATTTTCACTTTTCTTTTGACCATTTGATTATCTTCCCTTTTGATTATTCTTTTAAGGCATACCCTCTTTTCATTTTTTAATTTTTCTAGTATGTACACAAAATATGGAACCTTTGCAGCCTGCAATGATGAACATATTTAGCCCTTCCACTGTCAATCATGAAAGGTGAAACCTATTGGTATAGGAACCTAACAGGTGGATTAATCTTTATTAAATATTTTGATAACAATATTATATGTCTGGTTGCTTGCCATGTTGTATGTGGAGATCCATTGACTTGTTCCTGCATTCTTTTGCTACATGCCCAAACCTGTTAAAAGGATAGCATATTACATGACTAGAAAAGGGAGAAGATGAATCATAATATTTTTGTTTCATATTCATCCTTTTGCAATCAATAGATTTGTTACCAAATACTTTTCAATAGAAAAAATATCCCTTAAAGAAACTTGAGTACTTGAGAGTTGATGATCTTCCTATTAATCTTCTTTTGCAATTTGCTGCAATGTGTCCATATTTATGACATGTAAAACATTCAAAATCATTGTTCAAAGGAGAAAATTGATTGATACTTTTATAGTTAGGATCACATCATTTCCTTTCAAATTTTTCTTTCTTTGGTTGTTGGTTTGGTTGACTTCTTATCTCTGTATTAAGAATTTCATATTTTGCATTTTTATCCTTTAAGTTCCTTGCACAAGCTTGTGAGGTAGATTCTCCTTTTATAGTTTAATGAAAACCAATACCTATTTTATTGGAGGGATACCTTTGACTACTAAGAAGATTTTCCAATATCTTTGAGTTATCTTGTAATCTCAATTGCTTATCCCTTTTTTCTAACTTACCTTCTAGAATACTTACCTCAACTTGTTTTTCACCTCTAGTCTTTTCCAATTGAGTTCCCAACTCAATGGTCTCCTTCTTAAGCCCATTTTCATATTCTTCAAATACTTTAAGAGTCTCCTCATATCATTTGTTTGACTTTTCAAGATCAAATTTGAGAGAGATGATTTCTCCTTCAAGTCCTTCACGGTAATTTGTTATTTCTTTAACCTCTTCGGTTGTTGTATCCTATTCATTTACCTTCTTTCCAATTTTATTTACCAATGACGCTACTTCATACTCCAATCTTTGACATTTTTTTAGTACAAAAACTTACCAGCACGTAGGCACCCACCTGCAGAATTCTACAACCTCCACTCGTTCTCCTGTATCCACTGGAAGGGAGCTCTAATCCCTTGATCTTGTTATTGGCTCCTACCGAAAAAAAGCACCTACCCCTTGCAAAAATTTACCAGCTACCACTAGAAGGAAGCTATGACTCCCTCACTGAAGGCTCCAACCCTCACCATCTCCTGTGGACCACATTTCATTATATTTCATATTGGATCCACCCGACTCAGAACATATAACCTGTACGCCACCTTTCCTCATACTTTCACACTAAACCCACACGATACATTATGCTTAAAACCAAATTGAATATTGAATCTGAACTTCAATCAAAGAACCAACTGAATCATTGTATCATTAGCAAACCAATCAATGAATCTCAACCAACCTTTACAGCTAGATCAAACCAATCCATAATAGATATAAACCATCACAACCAAATCATCCCAGCCACTCATAAATAAGCCATACAGTCTTAACCATCATAGAAACAAAGTTTTGTCACTAAAAACATTGATAAAATTTACTTCAAAATGCATATGCTATTTTTCTGAAGCATGTCTGCGTATATACACACTTCCTTTATATAACACCTAGATACAAATATCATATCATTGAACATTGGACTAAAACATTGTAATAGTAAACCGTCCACTGAATCAAGTATTGAACCAATCTCAAATCACTAAATCAATCATAGATCACTAAACCAATCATAGATCATCATTAACCAATAATCTAATCAATCCGATCAATACTTCCATACACAAATCATCATGACTAAGATTATCATTGAGAGACATCAGTAAGCAGAGTAGAACTCATCAAATGTCATCATCAAACTACGCTGCAAACCTTAATATGTATACACAACCTTCATAGAGAATATCAGCATATGTGTGCACTTCTTATGTGCAAAACCTATGTATAAATATCAACATACTGAATAAATTCACATAATTTATAGCGACTTAACATAAACATATTTGTGTATGTACATAACTATTAAAAAGCAAACCAACATACATATAAGAAAAACTTCCACTACAAATCACATCATTTGTAAAACCCAAATCTCACAACACATATTGTTTCAGTCATACATCATTATATCTAGATCATACTATCATCATAGATCTATCATTATTAGCGACTTAGACATTTGCAACAAGTAAATCAATCCACCATAATTCAAGATATCTTTAGATATTTTAGATCTGAGTTATCTCCTTGCTTCCTAGTGCATCCTTGTTTTAGATCAGATTACACATGAGTAAAATAATTTTCTTTCACCATCAACACCTTGATATCCATCTTCTTATATATCCTTTTCCTTAGCCAATACCTCAAGTAAATACCTTGGTAATTTTGTAATTATTCTTTGATGAGATCAAATAACCATCACTGCAACCATTACTATGGGCCAATACCATGGTAAAGACCCATGATATCTAGATTTCCATGGTTTAGATTCTATATGAAAATTTTACTCACAAGGCCTGCGTATGTACCCAACCCTTCTTCACAGAAACCACATATGCTTTCTTAAAATTCTACTTTCTTCAGCCAACTATCATTGAATTGCCAATTCTTTGTCCATATCATCTATAACATCTGTACCAAACTGCATGAGTTCCACGATCTGCATATGTTGGCATGAAGTGCGTCTTTATTAAGTATGTTTCCACCAAGGACAAAACATTAGCCATAATTCCAAAAATATCTGCCTTTGGACTTGATGACAACCATTTTGGTATTTGGACACCATCTGCAAACACACCTACAAACACCAAGTCTTCTCTCCAATAACACCAATATTTTCTCCAAGCTTTCTTCTCCACACACAAAACTTCTCTCCCCCTCTGACATCAAATGCAAAGGGTTGATCCAGGCTGAATGAAGTGCTTCTTTTGTAGTGCTAATTGTTGTAGGTTTGATCTACTATACATGAAATCTGCATATTGATCATGCTCCCCTGAGCATATACTAGACCTTTTAAAGATATTCAATGGAGTACAATACTATATGACTTAACCAAAAATGACCTTTCATATCACGAATGACTCATGATTACATTAGACACCCAACATATGGGGTTTACATATTGGACCCAAATTTTACATCAATGTCCTAAAATAATGGGATTACATACATGACATGACTTGATCCCAATAGACCATACATGAATGAATATTACAATGACTACAACATGGGTCTTTAAATGAATTTTTACATCAAGATACATATTTGACACTTATAACCAAAAACAAGAACCTCAACAATGAGGTATTAAGACCACGAGGGTCATCAAAAATCGTCGTTCACCTTATAGGAGTCTACAACATAATCATCTAATAGCAACAACGTAAATGTGAGTAGCATGAACATCCTCATCATCAACGTGTAAGATAAGACCATTTAGTATCAATCTTTCCAACATCATCATGATGTGACCAAACATGAAATACTTCAAAGCACCACAAAGAAATTGTATCTTAAGCATCATATAGTGCAATAAAGCTCTGTCAGGAACTCATCTCCTTAACCTCATGTCATCAGGGTCGACATGCTCTCTCCACATATAGTAAGTTCCACAATCCTCAACCAAGATCTTCAATGAAAATATGTATCTTTCTTTTCAATGTTTGACAACAACAACATTTACAAATGTAGCTCAAGAAACATATAGGTATCAACCATGCAACTCATGCATCAATAAAACAAAGAGAACCTCCAGGAACATATGCCATTAATGAACATCAATAATGACCACAACATACACATACTCTTTGTTAAGCGTGGCAAGTAGGATTAACGCATTATTATCAACTTCACTATCTGCAACTCATGCAACATCCATGAATTTACCTTATGCAATCTATGCATCATTGATAACTCATGACATGGTGACAACAACATTGTTAATCAAGGTTGTCATTGATGTCAATATGGCAGTGTTTGTGATGGAAAATTCTTGTGATATGTGATGTTGCCCATGAAAGAACGAAGGACTGAATACAATATATGAATATATATATATATCTATATCCATATATATATATATATATATATTATATATCTATATCCATATAAAATAATATATATATATAATTATATATAATATATATATATATATAGATATATATATAAAGAGTGGAAACAGTGGACCCAAGGAGCGTCCCAAGGAGGAAAGCTATTAGAAGCCATCACAAAGACATTGGAAGCCATTGGAAGTTAGAATCAGAGCAAGAGAATCATATCGGAGCAAGAGAAACATATTGAAGCAAGAGCATCCATAAAAAATCACAGAGAAGCCACAGGAAAGCCAAAGATTCGAAGAAAATAACAGAGGAACCATATTGGAAATATCACATGTAACATATCACATATGCCTAAGAAGAATCGAAAGGAAGAAAACAATGGAGGAGCATTGCAACGGAGGAGAATAAACATAGTTATCAAAGAAATAATATTGGCAATATATAATATCAATGTTTTCTATTATATTGCACTACTCAAAACCCGCTAATTGTGATATATAATACAGACCTAAACTATTTATGGTAACAACTCTATTGAAATATATCGCATCCGTTGCATTGTAAACTTTAAAGCCTTGCTACCGCTCAAAACCCCCGACTGCGATATGAGTTATGGACCTGCAGGACCATTATAATACACCTTTATGAAATATCACATCCTATGTATCAGAATTTTCATATCGCACATCTTAAAGGATGTCACGTTAAAACACTGATTGCGATATTACTGCAGACCAAATTGCACCACTATAATATCAGTCAATATGATATCGCATCCATTGAATCGCACATTTCAAAGAAATGTGAAACTACCAATTGCGATAAGTGTGTGGACCCAACAGACCATTGATTGCGATAGACCTAATGGACCCCCAATTGTGATAGAGTTGTGGACCCTACGGGCTTCTCAAAAATAGTTTATTGTATACCACATCCACTTCGTCGGCAGTAGGGGAATCGACTATGTTATGAGAAGACCTCTGGAAGTTGTGATTGCAATTAAGGTGATGATCTGGAAGGTGGGACCACCCATTATATGGTTTTAGCTATGTTGATATGTGATTTTTGAAAAATAAACAAGTTTATGATAAAAGTAACATAAAGGCCCCTTCAATATATTTTAATATATAAGTCGGCCTCCCTCAAATAAATGTTCCTTTCGGTCATTGGTGAAACTCATATAAAAATGAGTTAAAACGCTTCACCTCAAGCAAGGATACTGAGGCATCGATTACATAGAAGGAGGACAGTTCAAAACTCATGAACTTGAAGAAAAAGCAGAAGAAGGAAGCAGAAGGTCGAATGGAAGAAGAGGGAAGCCGAAGGTCAAGGATTCTGTTGACTGGGTTTTTTATTGAAAGGCTCAGACCTATAATAAATCTATAGAAGCATCGTGATCTATTAAAAAGACTGTATAGATAGTATTGGTTTAATTGAAAACACAACCTGAAGCCAGAAGAGTCACTCCTTTGAAGGAATTACTTCTGAAGCACCACTCCTTACGCAGTTACCACAATAGTAAGAACAGAGGGTCGAAACAAAGAGTTGTTTTGTAAAGACATTGAGGCCTAGCGCAAATATCTTGTTGAAAACATCAACAGATCTCAGAGACTTTATTGAAGATCATGATGCATTGTGACATCATCACGAGGTAAACTTTGTAGACTTTGTTGAACAGTATGAAGAGTTGTGAAGACTCCTTCATATGAAGAAAGGTTTTCATTAATGATGTAGCATGGAAACTACAGTGAATTTGTAGGTTGAAAATACTCAGTGAAGAGGATTTTGGTAGCAATGAATTAGTATAAACATTTCTAGACAAAGAATAAACACAGGGTTGGAGCGGAGAGGATTGGTGCCTTGAAGGTTGGAGCCCCAAACAAACAAGTTAGGTTCCTTGAAGGATAGGGTTGGAGCCCTAGAGGGTCGGTGTCCTTAAGAAACCAGGTCAGATCCTATACCAGAGAATGGTTGGTGCCCTAGGGGTTGGAGCCTCTAAATGCAAGGTTGGTGCATTGAGAAGATAAGGCCACTACCCTAGAGGTTGGAGCCTCGCAAAAGACCAAGTTGGTGATCGGCAATAGGTTGGAACCTGAGAGATTGAAGATTGACATCTTCATTAAGGGTTTGAGCCATATATATATTTTACTTGATTCATTATAAAGTTTATATGAATAAAACATTTATTCCTATTGCTTATTTTGCATTTTAAATATAATTGATTTAACTGGTAAAAGTAACAATTGAAAAGGAATACTAATTCACCCCCCCCCCAGTATTTCCAACAATTGGTATTAGAGATAGTACCTTCACTCAAAGCCTAACAGCTTGAAGGTTGATTATTAGAACACAAATGGTGAAGCCAAGGAAGAAAGTCCCGAATCCTCCTAAAAATGTGTCTCCCTCAACCACCAAAATTGAAGTCAACCAATTTGTGGAGGCTCCATTTTTCAATGGAAACTTTGATATATGGGAAGTAAGAATGAGGAATTTCTTAAAGACTCAAGGCATTGAAGTCTCAAAATCAGTTATTGTTGAGAGCATGATGGATGGAGAATCCAAGGAACATAATACAAGAGAAAGGAAATCAATCTTGAATGGGTTACTTGATTCAATGAAGGCCAATTTTGAAAAATGTTTATCAGCAAAAGGCATATGGGATAAAACTCATGATATTCACTCAAAAGGAGCATTGAAAATGATATCTAGTCAAGAAAATGATGGAAAACAAGAAGGAAATCCAGAGCCCATCAAGGAAGCTAAAGATAAGGGCGATAAGATCAAGACAAAAGAATATCTGGAAGATGAAGAAAATGAAGAAGATTTTGAAGAAAATCTCCTCACTAAACTTATGGTTTCCATAGAAGAGATCAACAATTTGAAAAACGATAATGAGGAACTTAAGAAGAAAGCGCAAGTTAGTGACTAGGACAAGACAAGGAAGGAAGTTGAACTTGTCAAGCTTCAAATATAAGAAAGAGATGAGAAGCTTCCCAAGATTAAGGAATAATTTCATCAAAACAAGAGAAAGCATCATGAAGAAGTCATATCTTTGACAAATGAATTGGATAAGGCAAAGAAACGAAAATATACCTTGTCAAGCCACCTTGAACAAAGGCATAAGAGCATAAAGCAAAGATTGGTCAATACAAGGAAGAGGTCTCCTCCCTTAGATCTCAACTAGAAGAAGCAAGGAAACAAGCGCACAGAGCTGAGAAGGCAATGGAAGCTTTGACATTCATAGAAGGACAAGTTGATGAAGCATAAAAAGAGAGAAACACCATAATATGCCAACTAGAAGAAAAGGATGATAACATCACCAAATTAAAAATTAGAAATCACTTCGCTTAAGGCCCAATCATGTGAAGCAACCAAGATGAAGGAGGAAATGGGGATAATTATATCAAATAGGGATGAAGAATGCAAGAAAATGAAGGAAGAAATTATATTTCTTAGAAAGGAAGTTGACTTGTTGAATAAGAACTTGAAAAGTTCTCAAACCCTAGATGACATCCTAAGTCATCAAAGGTATCCCCTTGATAAATTAGGTCTTGGATATGCAAGTGAATCCTCAAGAAAGAATAATAATGCTTCAAACAACAAGGATGTGAGGAAGCCTGGAAGAAATATTGATGCCCCCAACAAAGGCAAGAGTCAAATTGGCATTGGAAGAAATCATACTCCAAGAAGAAATGCAGATAGTGCCAAGGATGCAAGAAGCAATGGTTATCATCAAAGTATCTCAAGGTAAAAAGACTTCAGAATTCCATCAAGGAAATCTCCATCTCCCAAGTACCAAAGTATATTTTTTAGTTATTTCTATTCTTGTACAAACTTTGGGCACATGGAAAAGGATTATAGGGCATATCACAAAAATAATTATAATGGTCCCTCTCAATCTCCGAGAAGCAATTTTGCAAGAAGAAGTCATGAATTCTTATTCATGAACAACATAGAGTGCTTCAACTATCATAACATTGGTCATATGGCACGTGATTGTAACTTGTCTTGGGCTCCTACACAAGCTAGAGCCATGCTAGAGAATAAAGTTACACAAGTATGGAGAAGAAAGAAAATACAAACTGGAAATCTCCTGAACTCTCCAGCCAAAAACACATGTTATTGACTTGATGAAGATATTCTTGATATTCTGAGTTTTTGATAATGGGATTCCACCAAAACGATACCATGCATACAGTTTGGGGAGCTTGTGATACTTGATCATTATTTCAGAAGCTATCTGTGAAAGGGTCCTTATGAAATCCTTGATGAGCTATATTAAAAATCATTCTTTGATAGATAATTTCTTAGGAACACTCCATTGAAGAACATGATCTCTTATCTATCCAATGGATTGTTGTTGAAGATGTTTTTTCTACTTGATTACAAAGTAGAAATTGGAGTATTAGAGAAGGCCATCTAATGCTAAATAAATGGGCAAAGAAATATGTTTTTGTTATTACGGAAGTTGAATATCTCAACTCAGGGATATGATGTGAGAATTATGGACACAAATATAGGCAACCTTCAAACAAACAGATACATCTGGGAATGGAGCTTGAAGTAAGAGTAGTTGGCAGCATCTAACATAATTGAAGCATTTCAAAACGTTGTCAACCAATAGAAAGAATTTAAAAGACAGTCATAGATTGGAAGGCCTCTTAATTCTGATTGTGGAGACAACAGAATATGGTGTAGATGCATAAACACCTGGACTTGGACATTTGGTGTATGACTATTTTGAGTCTGTTTGGAAGCATTGAAGTGGAGCATCTTTAAGCATTTTTGAATCCATGATGAAGAAGTTCTAAGACATGAAGAGGGGGTAATGTGCTAGCTGATGATAAGGCATCAATCCTTCTATCTTGAACAAAAAGAAGAGCACCATGATAGGGGCAGTAACATACCCATGAAGATCTACTATTCATGTAGAAGAGAAGCAGCTTGATAGGGGGGGTACTTGGGCACCATGTTTTCCATTGATATCAAAGGGGGATAGAATGTTGAAAGGGAAAGAATATTGCCATCAATGACAAAGGGAGAGATTGTTAATAAAGGTTTTCATTGATGTCAATATGGCAGTGTTTGTGATGGCAAATTCTTGTGGTATGTGATGTTTCCCATTGATGCCCATTGATCATAATGTTGCCCATGAAGGACCCAAGGAATAAATATAACATATGAATTGACTATATATATACATACAGAGTACAAGCAGTGGACCCAAGGAGCGTACCAAGGAGGAAAGTTATCAGAAGTCAAGGAAAGCCATCAGAAGCCATCGAAAATATATTGGATGCCATTGGAAGTCAAAATCAGAGCAAGAGAAACATACGAAAGCAAGAGAAGCCATTGAAAATCACATAAAAGCCACAGGAAAGCCAAAGAGTCAAAGAAAATAGTGGAGGATCCATATCGGAAAATATCGCATGTAACATATAACATATGCCCAAGAGGAACCGAAGGGAACAAAACAATGGAGGAGCATTTTGGTGGAGGAGCATAAACAAAGTTATCAGAGAAATCATATCAGCAGTATATGATATCAACATTTTCTATTATATGCCAATGCTCAAAACCCATCGATTGTGATATATAATACGAACTTGAACTTTTTATGGTAACAACTCTATTGAAATATATCACATCCATTGCATCATGAACTTTAAATCCTTTCCACCACTCAAAACCCCTGACTGCGATATGAGTTACAGACCCACTGTACCATTATAATACACCTTTATGAAATATTGCATCTGCTATATCAGAATTTTCATATCACAAGTATTAAATGATGTCACATTAAAACATTGATTGCGAAATTACTATAGACCCGACTGCACCACTATAATATGACTCAATATGATATCACATCCATTGAATCACACATTTCAAAGAAATGTAAAATCACCAATTGCGATAAGGGTGTGGACTCAATGGACTACCGATTGCGATAGACCCGATAGATCACTGATTGCCATAGACCCGACGCACCACCAATGCAATAGAGTTGTGTACTCGATGGTCTTATCAAAAACAATTTATTGTATATCGCATCCACTCCGTCGGCAGTAGGGGAATGGACTATGTTATGAGCAGACCTTTGAAAGTTGCGATTGCGATTAAGGTGATGATGTGGTAGGTGGGACCACCCATTATATGGTTTTAGCTATGTTGATATGTGATTTTCGGAAAATAAACAAGTTTATGATAAAAGTAACATAAAGGCCCCTCCGATATATTTTAATATAAAAGTCAGGCTCCCTCCAATAAACGTGTCTTTCGGTCATTGGTGAAACTCATATAAAAATGAGTTAAAATGCCTCACTTCAAGCAAGGATCTCGGGGCATCGATTACAGAGAAGGAGGATAGTTCAAAACTCATGAACATGAAGAAACATAAGAAGAAGGAAGGTGAAGGTCAAGGATTCTATTGACCGGGTTGTTTATTGAAAGGCTCGAGCCTATGATAAATCTATAGAAGTGCAACCCACGATCTATTAAAAAGACTATATAGACAGGGTCGGTTTAATTGAATACACAACCTAAAGCTACAACAGTCACTCCTCTAAAGGAATTTCTTTTGAAGCGCCACTCCTGATGAAATTACCACAACAGTAAGATCAAAGGGTCGAAATAGAGATGTATTTTGTAAAGACATTGAGGCCTAGTGCAGATATCTAGTTGAAAAAAATCAACAAATCTTAGAGACTTTATTGAAGATCATGATGCATTATTGAGATAATCAGGAGGTAAAATTTGTAGAGTCTGTTGAATAGTATGAAGAGTTGTGAAGACTCCTTCATATGAAGACAAGTTTTCATTGGTGATGTAGCATGGAAACTACAATTAAGATGTAGGTTGATATAACTCAGTGAAGAGGATTTTGGGAGTAGTGAATTACTATCAAACATATATAGAAAAAGCATAAACAGTGGGTTGGAGCCCAAAGGATTGGTGCCCTGAAGGTTGGAGCCTTAAAAAAACATGGTAGGTGCCTTGAAGGATAGGTTTGGAGCCCTAGAGGATTGGTGTCCTCAAGAAACCAGGTCGGAGCCTGTACCAGAGAAGGGTTGGTGCCCTAGGTCTTGGAGCCTCTAAACGCAAGGTCAGTGCCTTGAGAAGATAGGGTCGGTGCCCTAGAGGTTGGAGCCTCACAAAAGACCAAGTTGGTGCTTGGAAACATGTTGGAGCATGGGAGATTGAAGTTTGGTGTCTTCATTAAGGGTTGGAACCCTATATATATTGTACTTGGTTCATTATAAAGATTATATTAATAAATAATTTATTCCTATTGCTTATTTTGTTGGGTATACAGCCAAAGTCCCACATTGACTAGAAGTGGGGAAGATCATGGGTATATAAGGATAGACAAATATCTCCATTGGTATGAGGCCTTTTGGGGGTAAAGCCCAAAAGAAAATCCATGAGGACTTAGGCCCAAAGTGGACAATATCATACCATTGTGGAGATATGTGGTGTCCAGAGTCCTTAACAAGTGGTATCAAAGTCATGCCCTGAAGTTAGCCAAGTGGATGAATCCTCGGAATGCCAAATGAAGGTGGTGGGTCCCGGTAATATCACGATGAGATCCGTGGATGAGCTTGGTTAGACAGACGGTGTGCCCGGATTCTTCATGGACGTGTCCTGGTCCCAACACGGTGAAGAGGAGTTGACCTGGGATAGAACAAGCTCTCGATGCAGGTGGTGCTCCATGTAAGGTGTGTGCTTCCAACGCATTGGAGCGGAGAATCCTGGTTGGTAGAGAGTGGATGGATGGATAATCATTTGAGGGAGGCTTGATGGTCCCTTTTTCGAGGGGAGGATTGTTGGGTATACAACCAAAGTCCCACATTGACTAGAAGTGGGGAAGATCATGGGTATATAAGGATGGACAAATATCTCCATTGGTATGAGGCCTTTTGGGAGTAAAGCCCGAAAGCAAATCCATGAGGACTTAGGCCCAAAGTGGACAATATCATACCATTGTGGAGATATGTGGTGTCCAGAGTCCTTAAACATATTTTGTGCTCTAAATATAATTGATTTGACTAGTAAAGGTAACAATTGAAAAGGAATACTGATTTACCCTCCCTCTCAATATTTCCAAAAAATGTATCTTCAATAGTAATAGAAGAAACAATGATACATTTGCAACGATATGTAGTCATGATAAACATCATTATGCAATAAGGAGTGATGAAGAACCCATAATTCCAATAAGGAGCGTTTAAGAAATTTAAGTCGATAACTGAAGTTCTATTAAGTTAGAGTTTGGTTGGACAGTTAGACAATTGTGACTATCCCGACATGATATAAATATCTACATATGCATCAATGTATTGTTTCTGATTGGATTTTAAGATATATAATATAAAATTTGCTTTTGTTGGTTCTCCACTACTTGTATCTCTTCTATTTCCTTTTACTTCCGTTCTTTTCTATGTGAATTCTTGACACCTATGCTACTAGTAACCATGTATAATTTTCCCTATATTAAAACATTGGTTTTAATGTCAGTAGTTTTGGACTTGAGTTACAGTAATATGCAAGCATAAATGTCAACATTGGAATAGATAAAATTGTGGTGGGAGAAAAAAGGTAATAACTCCCTGAAGAATTATGCGCGAAGGAAGAAATTTATGTTAGCAGAAGCCAAAGCTAATTTTTTCACTGAAGTGCATGAATGGTTTATCAAAGGTGTCTCGACAGAGATCAAGAAATTTCTCAAACCAAATTTCTCATGAAAAAAACTCAAAATGAATCTCGTGTTTGACTTTCATTTAAGTTATCAAACAATGGTCAAACAAATCTGCACGAGTGGGTCCATTCGATTATAGATGATTTTTGTGAAGAATGAGAAATAGAAGAAAGAACCTCTATCGAACAGGTCAAAGCTATGTTCTTTGATGATTTGCATGACCAGCTTTTTACCTTTTTCATAAGCTTGGAAAAGTTTCATATTTTCATCCCTCCATTCGAGCTTAAGAGCATGACTCTTTAGTCCTAACATTGCTTCTTTTTCAGTGAGACATTCCTTGAATTTCTTCTCTAGCAAGTTAAGCTCCTGCCTATACTCGATCGATGGTATCAAACCCACCACTATGAGAGGAACAAAGGGCCTATAAATCATGTTCAACCACAATAAGCTACATATCATCACATATATATTTTTTGTAAGCCCAATTCTTAGTACCATTTTCAACTCTTTTTAAGTTATATTAAAACTAGTTCATAACCAATCCCCTCCCATCATCAAATGATCTCTAATGAAGTTTGAATAAGGCCCTAAATTCCCCATTGTTTAATAATTTAGAGTTTTTTTTAATGGAATTGAAGGTTCCTTCATATGAGATTTTAATCTAAATAAAATGGGGGAGTGATCAAATTCACCCCTTGATTTGACCCGTTATCTAAGTAGATTGAATCTATCCACAAGGTGTTGAGAAACCAAGAAATAATCAAGCCTTTTGGCAATCAACTCCACTACTATTCATCTATTCCTCTAAATAGGCTTCAATTTAAATGGAGAAACATCTACCAACTTAGCTTCATGAAACTTTTAAGTGAAAAAAGATGTGAGGAAGTCGACCCGAGCCTTAGGGCACGAAATCTCAGAAGACCCTATGGAGAGACTTAGATCCCCCCTAACGATGAGGGGGTTTTCTTTAAAATTGGGTTATTGACAGTTTTTTCCCAAACCTTTCCAAGTATGTTCCATACGTATTGATAATATGAATATAAAATCTAATTATGATCAGAAAGCTTCCATCCTGAACTCGAAATCAATGCTCCACAAATTGATAGCCTGAACAATTTGAGTATTCCAACCTAGATCTAGTCCTCGAGATCTTCCCCTTGCATCAGAGCCCACAAATATCCATTTGGGTAATAGAGCTTCCAGAAGGGAGGAAATAACCACACTATCCTAGAGGTTTTCTTGAAGAAAAATGATCTCAGGCTCATTCACTTTTACTAGTCGCTTTAGATAAAAGAAAATAGAGGTACTTGGTAATCCTATGCAATTGAACAATAGAATTGTCATAGGGCAACCTATAAAATGACTTTGACACTTTAGGTTCCCCAATAATAATTATTTCCTTCCATAGCAAGAGAAACGTGTAACTTTTTCCCCCTTCCCCTATTCCCTCTTGAAACTACTAATAACTTCCTCAAACCACCTGGTGAGACAGCAAAAGGAAGGGGGGCTATTGGGTGTGGGATCCCCTAAGGGTAGTTTTAGGGCTCAAATCCCATATTTTGGTTAGATTTTGTAATTCAAGTGTAAAGACTCCACATTTTGTGGTCACGAAGAACGTAGGCGTTAAAGAGTCATAGGGTTGTCCTCCCTTATTTTGGAAATATAATGTCGGCTGTAAAAAATATACTCATGGTCCGCAAACCATGGGATTGTAGAAATAGAGAAAATCTCTAAGTAGCTAGAATAATGAAGGATTGAACATGTAAGGGAGTCATAGCTTGAAGCAAGAAGTCTAATTTTGGGTCGTAGTATAGGTAGACACTCTGCAGCTGAGTGCACAGAGGCCTAGAAGTCTGCAGTTGAGTGCACGGACCCCTGCTACTGAGTGCGCAGGGTGGGTTGATTCTGTAATCGTCCAGAATTATCTATATAAAGAGAAGTACTCTACAATTTCTACATCTTTATTTCCTGTTTATGCATATTGTTATGTTGGGTATGAATTTCACTTATAATTCTCATATGATGCACGAATGTATGTAAATGTGTTGGTTAAGAGAACGCAAATACGAAAATCTGTTTACGCAAAGCTAACTAAGATCAGTTAATAAGATAAGTAAGACACTTAGCCTACTTTGGGAGATATCGCAGTTCACTGCCTTAGTAGCGCGAAAGTCCCTAAGCCGCAGGTTAGGGCTGTACGAAAACCAACTGTACCATTTCAAGAAGGTACTAAAGCGTGGAACAGAGGGCTAAGAAACCTACACAGAGGCAGGTATAGCTGAAATAAACTGACATCACAACCATCTCAAGGGTGTAGAAACTTGGTTCCAGCATCCCCCCATACTGCCTCGGGTGAGACTTCAGTCTGTCCTCCATGGGCTGATGCCGAAAGGGCTAGTAGTAAAGGGATTTGTTTGGCTAACTAACGCTAAAATTGGGTCAAGCCCCCTCAAGCCAACAAATGGTTATGTTGCCGGGACTAGAATCTGCATAAGAGATGTGTGATTTCATATCACTAGAATCCAACTAAGAAGGAGATTGGAGACTGGTTCGATAGAAAGATCTATGAATTCGCAGCACAAGAGAACAGAAACCCGTGACTGTCAAAATAACATTGGTTGGACCGATACCTATATACGGAGATCCATGAAATCTTTTTCGCATCCTTTCTGGTCGAGCTATATGAGTGGATCACGAAGCTAGCAGATATTCAAGGGAGGTGGAAACTTGATGGTCCTATTGTGTGGACCCCAGAGCTAGAGCGAAAGTTGGAAGCATCGGAGCATAAGATCACCCACGCTATTGATCATTGGCTCGAATGCATTATAGGAGGATTTGTGACTAAATTTGCGGTCGACACCTCAGTCAGTTATAGCAAGGTGGAGCGATGTTTTTTCAAAGGACCACGAGGTAAGTACGTAAAATATTTGAATACTTGGATTAAAATGATGTTGTGCAAAAAATGGGTTATGTAGCTACCTTGATGTTCAAGACTCCACGAAGTAGAAAAATTTACAGGAATGAAGGAAATAAGGGCCCAGAGCATATCCCCTTGATCTCACCTCCGCGAAGGGATGAAGGAGCGATAGCGAAGGTTTCTCCACAAAGTGTTATTTAGTTAATAAGGCAAGGATTCCCGCGAATACCATGTTCGCCCACACCACCTCTGACTTCACCACCATTTCCTGCAACTTTTCTTGTACTGGCTCCACCTCCACCGTGATTTAGTATGGCCAATACAGTGAAGTTGCCTTTGTACAAAGGCTTGAGAAATGAGGATCGGGACCAATTCTGGTTCATTGTGAGGGCTGTATGGGAAGATCAAGGTGTTATAGATGATCACATAAAGAAGGCAACACTGGTTAATGCTCTGCAAGATCACGTGCTAACCTGGTATATTAAGTACTCCAACAATAACCGGAATGCTAGAGTAGCAGACATCGAAGCAACATTAAATAGGGAATTTAACAGACCTAAATCTGAAACATAGTCAATTGTGGGATTCAAAGAGATCACAATGAAACCAGGCAAGACACCTTGGGAACTAGATTAGAGGATGAAATGTACAATCAGTGAAGCCAACATGAATTTGACAGATGGACAACATTGTGAGTGGTTTGTGGCTTCGCTACTACCACACTTAAGGAGTGCGTTGTCACAACAGAAGATAACAACTCAGGTAGAGGCCTTGGAGATTGTCATGAGAATACATGAGACTCCGATGCAGGATCCTAATCTAGGATTCCACCAGATCCATGCACTGCTAAAGAATTTGTGCCTTGAGATACAAAGTCTGAAGTAGGATAGGACGGTTCGGCGAGAGGTACACGAGGAGGTATGGTGCTTTAAATGCAAAAGTGAGGGTCATGATAAAGACCATTGCCCAGTCTTTGAAAATTACCTTGTAGGAGGAGGACTAATGCCTTTAAGGTCAGAAGCTCAAGCAAGACCTAGCATGACACTTGCTTTATGGTGCGCTATCTATCAAGTAGCTGAAAAACATGCCACAGATAACTGTCACTTGCTACAGAAGTATGTACAAGCACCGCAACCACTGTTCTGCAACTTTTGTAGGTTGGTAGGACATGATGAGCATACTTGCAAGAGCTATGAATTGATGATGGATAGAACTCTTGCCTACAGGGTTCAGGTTGAAACATAGTCCCTAGACAAAAATGCAGGGATGGCACAGACAGGATTTCAGGGGCACAGATGAGGATGACGCAGAGGAGGACCTGGTAGAGGTCAAGGATAGTTGATTTGCTATAATTGCAGAGGACCAGGACACTATGCCTGTGATTGCACTAATCCAACACGTCCGTTGTGCAAGTATTTCACGTTGTTTAATCATGAAATGAAATACTGTCCTACGTTGATAGCTAGGATACATGATAAAGGGGCACTACGACCTCCCCCGACTCAGAACCTGCAGATTATGAGGTTTGAACCACGCGAGGAAGATCCGAAGGTAAATATAGTGCTCTGGAGTGGAATCAAAACAAGAGATGACAAGGGGAAACAACCAGAAGATAGTACATGGGTTCACAAAGCCCTGGCGAAAGAGGCTGAGTTTGATTTGGAGCATGCTCGGGAAGCCTTCATGGAAGCTAAGAAGAGCTTCGCTGAGGTCTCCACTTCAGGAAGCAAGGATAAGCCTCAGCCAGAGATGGACCCCTCTATGCTCACAACTTTCCTAGAAACCTATATGAAGTTACTACATGAAAGTAAGGCTGTGAAAAGGCTATAAGAACTCATCAATAGATGCGTTGGAACCGCGCCAAGTAAGTCACGTGTAGTATGAAAGATGGGCAAGCATAAGACAAGGATGGGATGGGAGATGAGACTAACCGCACAAATAGGAGAGTATGAAATGGATCAGGTCATTTTGGACCTAGGGTCATATGTGAATGTCCTACCAAAGCAGACTTGGGAGCGAATGGGGAGACCTATGCTGCAATGGTCTCCGATTTGGCTAAGGATGCGAAACAACAGAAAATCATACCCATGCGGTGACTGCAGGGGGTGACCATGGATATTGAGGGAGGGAGCGTGCTGGTAGATTTTGAAGTAATAGAGATTGTAAATGATAAGAATCCCTACCCTACGCTCTTGGGAATTGACTGGGCTATCGATATGAATGTGGTAATGAATATGAAGAAGTGAAAGATGATCTTTGAGAAGAAATCATTGCGCATAATAATACCCCTGGATCCTGCTGAAGGATCGTGCTACACGGAACCAGTTCGCGATTATGAAAGTGATGATGATATGGAATGAATTTATAAGATAATCGCGTGAGACCAAGGTTGGGTTAATTCCACCGTGGATGGATAGATTACATGGGATTGCGAGAGTTCCTACACTTCAGATTTTGATGAAGAAATAGAACACTGGCAGAATCAGTTACATGAAGTAACTACGCTGAATTGCAACATGATGACCCGGTCACTACATTGTGTGTTGTCAGAGGAAAGAAATCTACCTATTTATGATGGTCTAAATGAGGTAGATATCTTTTTGGATGCATTTGAAAGAGAGGTTCCAGAAAAGTAGCGCTTCTAGGCCTTGGACTGGGTACTACGCGCTATGCCCACAAGATGGTGGGGTACACACAAGGGAAGCTTTGATGATTGGTGCAAATGTACAAGGATGATGAGAGCATTATTTTGGAAGCCTAAGATGTTACTGACAAACAAGTACGATGGGTAGGATGATCTACACACGCATCTAGCCAAATTGACGCAGGCCTATGGAGAAAAGCCACAACCTGAGTGGGTGCACCTGTTCTGTCATACCCTAGATGTTATCCCAATGTATTAGTATATAGAAGTAGGGCTCCACCATGGGACAAGTGAATGGGATATCCTGCACGAAGGATTCATGATGAAATTTAGTTTTGAGAATGGGTTTGACAGTATTGATGAAGCACTACAAGAGGTGAAAGCAACCATCTTTAGGATACCACGGGAACCTTTATACCTGACTCAACCTGAATGGGCTACTTAGTTGAGTCACACGCTTGAATTTTATAATGTAATTGTTGAAGAGGAGGACGAGGATCCATGGAAGATTAACATCCCAAAAATAGAAGGCCACCGTGAGGTCCAAGGACCGTTGATTGAGAACCTTGATATAAACACGCTAGTGAAAAAAAAACAAGTGAACATTAGCAGGAATGCAGAACCCAAATTCGCAATATTGGAGACTACTGGGATTATGTGATGGTGAATAAGGTCACTGAATTGCTCTATGAATACCAGGACTTATTCCCTACCAAGTTTACGGATCTAAAATGAATAATAAGAGATATAGGAGTGATGAAGATCACGTTAAAGCTTGACGTGAAGCCAGTTAAGCAGAGGCTTTACCACCTAAATCAAAAATACAAGGAGAAGGTCTGCTTAGAGCTAGAAAAAATGCTAGCGGCAGGCATCATTAAGCCCATGGAAGAATCTAATTGGGTAAGCCCAATGGTGGTGCAAGAGAAAAAGCAGAAGGATGAGATAAGGATATGCGTGGATCTCAAAAAACTTAATGATGCTTGTGTGCATGATCCTTTGCCAACTTCATTCACAGATGAAGTGTTGGACAATGTAGGTGGCTAGAAAGCATATTCCTTCACTAATGGTTTCTCTGGGTACCACCAAATCAAAATCGCGCCAGAGGATAGGAGCAAGACAACCTTCACGACTGAGTGGGGTTGTTTTCAATACATTGTAATGCCATTTGGATTGAAGAATGCACCTGCTATCTTTTCACATGTGATTGTTGCAGATTTCAAGGAATTTATTCATAAGTTCCTGGAGGTATACTTTGATGACTGGACTGTATTTGGGCTGGTTAAGCACCATGTAGCGAGCTTGCTCTTTATGTTGGATACCTGTCGAAGATACCAGATCACGCTCAACCTAAAGAAGTGTATGTTTTGCATTCCTTTTGGGAACCTATTGGGGCATGTGGTTTGCAGGCAAGGGCTGATGGTAGACCCTGCAAATATCATGGTGATTCTGAACTTGGAGGTGTCAAGGAGTGTGAAATAGCTACGTGCTACTCTGGGACATACGAGATATTACAGAAAGTTTATCAAAGGCTATGCCCAAATCACCGTGCCAAATAAGGATGTCACGTTCTGTTGGAATGATGATTGTAAGAAAAGCTTGGATATATTGAAAGAAACGATGGTTACCGTGTTGATTCTAGTCTTCCCAAACTGGAAGAAAGAGTTTCATGTACATGTCAACATGTCATGTATAGTGATGGTGGCAGCACTAACATAGGATGGTGGAGAAGGCTTCGACCACCCTATCACGTTCGCAAGCCACAAACTATCCAAAGCAGAGAAGAACTATTCTACCATTGAATGCGAGGGGCTAGCTATGGTGTATGCACTCCAGAAGTACCGACACTACTTGCTAGGAGGCCACTTTAATATGTATACAGATCACTCCATGCTGAAGTACCTAGTCAATAAGCTTGTGTTGGGGAGGCGAATCTGCAGATGGTTCTTATTGTTCCAAGAGTACGATTTTTAAGTTGTTGTGAAGCCTAGATGATTGAACATGGGACCAAACCATCTATTGCACATCGAAATAGGGAGGAACCTACTAACTTGGAAGAAGGATTTCTTGATGCGTAGTTATTTGCAGTTCGTGTCACAGATGGTCATTTCGAGGATATAATAGACTTCCTAACAACACGAACTACATCAGAATGATACTCTATCCAGCAAGAGAAGGAATTAGTGGTGCGCATGGCAGATTTCTATGTTATTGTTGGGCATCTATACAAGATGGGGATTGATGAGATATTGCGACAGTAAGTACTTGAGTTTGAATGAAGCAGCATCCTCACGGATGCTCATGGGGGTACCGCATGAGGACATTATGTAGGGAGAGAAACCGTGCAAAAGATTCTATGCGCTGGGTTGTGGTGGCAAACCCTTCATCAGGATTCAAAAGCATAATGCAAGGCATGTGATGTATGTCAAAGAATAGGTAGGCCATCGCAGAGGGATGAAATGCCTTTGAATCCACAAATGACATTGCAACCCTTCGTAAAGTGGGAAATAGATTTTGTAGGACCCATTCAACCACAAGGAAAGATAGGAGCGAGGTACATTATCACTGTGATGGAGTACTTGACTCGTTGGGTAGAAGTGCAGCCAGTAAAGGATTGCACGGGTGCGACTACCGCGAAGTTCCTATTTGAACATGTACTAACGCGAATTGGATGTCCAAGGATCTTGATGAGTGATCATGGTACACACTTCTTGAATGAGACGATCAGTGCACTAATGGAGGAATTTCAGGTGTATCACCAAAAGAGCACACCTCATCACCCACGGGCTAATGGGATAGTGGAGGCGTTCAACAAAGTGCTTGAAAATGCACTGACCAAGGTTTGTAATTCTCAGTGAAGTGATTGGGACCTACGCATACCTACAATATTATGGGCTTATCGAATGACATGCAAGAGACGGACAAACCCATTTTAGGCTTGTCTATGGTGTGGAAGGCGTAATGCCTATGAATTACATTGTGCCTAGTCTGCGCATAGTAGCATTTATAGCTATGACGGATCGTAGAGCCCTAGAAGAGAGGCTTGCATAGCTGGATGAACTCGAGGAAGAAATATTATTGGTCTAAACACAGTGTGAAAAGTCATGGCATGTTCGACACATCAAGCTACGCACATTCAACGTAAACGATCTAGTTTTATTTTATGATAGAAAGTTTGATAAATTCCTGGGAAAATTTAGGATGCACTAGTTAGGGCCGTGTGTTATTAAGGAGATTATCGATGGAGGGGTGGTACAACTAGTCAAGTTAAATGGAGAACCCTTCCCAGGAAAGGTGAATGGCAGTCGCTTGAAGCCATACACTTGTGGTCTGGCCATGTGGCTAAATGACAGTAGCATAGTCTTAGTGCTCCAGGCAGCCAAAAGGAGGCGTGGAACTATAAACTACACTACCCGGATTGGGGAGCTGTGCGATTTCAGGACTGCGCGAAGTAGGGAAGTCTCATAAGGTCTGTGATAGAGTGAAGGTAGCTGCACTACTCATGGAAATAGCATGTAGGTCCACCGAAAAGTGACCGTTAAAGTCACTATTCATGATTCGATGGTCAGATTGTGGCCAAATTAAGTGGGCGGCAGGCATTTAAGGTGAAATTTATGGATTAGATTCCTCAAAATCTGTTGCCAATCTAGCATTAATGAGCTGAATGTGGGGGGGAACAATAGGATTTGAATTCAAAAATCCCTATAAATTACAAGTGGTTGTCCAGTGAAAAATACTTGGCACTTTTAAAATTCAGTTGTTGCGCTATCAGGTGTGTATGGACCATGCGAGCTTTGAGGCTTTGAGAGCAAGTTCAGCATTTGAGATATTGTCAAAGGAGACAAAGGACCTCCTAAATAGAATGATATCAACACCCAAGGAAGGGTCACAAGAAATTGAGGTAGTAGAAGTTGCCCTAGAGAGTTCCGGGGTGGTAGTCAAAGTCCTTAAATCACCTAGAACACCAAGACCGAAGAAGGATAAGCAGACTATTCTCCTAGTGTGTGTCTCACCAAGAAACCCATAGAGGACCAAGCTCACTTTACAAGAAAAGGGGAAGGCCATTAATCTGGAGGCAGATGAGGAAGAATATGAAGAAACTATGGTGAATGAGGAGGATTTGGAAATGGAATTTGAAACCTAAGGTGCAGACCCTATTACCAGGTTACCAGGTTACCAGAATATGTTCCTTCGTGCAAGAGAAAAGCTAAGGTATCGAAGTACATATAATAGAGAAAGAGCTCCCTGCAAACTTCGTTTCTCCTGGATGACATTGTTTTTGAGGGGACACACTTAGGGCGGGTTCTTGTACTAAAGTTCGAAGATTGGGACCTCACAGATCATGAGAAATTCTTGCATTTAGCAACAGAGCAACTAATGTGTTGATGGATTGATACAACTTCCAGAACGATCGAATTAGAGCCACGGACATGGCTCAAGGGTGTAGAGAAAGCCAGGTTTCTCAACCTACTCTGGGTGTCTCATTAACACCATGACCCAGTGACCGTCTTCGTCATCAGGCAACTACTCTGCTTGGTGTGTGATGGGTGTTTGTGGCTGGAGGAGCCCATTCCCATCACAGACCACTTGATCCATTGGATCACATGAATGCCTTACTAAGGGGAGTATCCAGCCAATATATCAAAAGGAAAAGGTGGTGAGTTGGCCCTCGCGGAAGCTATGAAGAAGAAATTCAAGTTGGAAAAGAAGAAGTGGGGATATGCCATATTCAACATTAACAACCCTGCAGTCAAGGTAGCAACACAAATATTAGTAGTGAAGGTGATGCGAAAGTGCCTCATTGATGAGGTGCCCGCGCTTGTGATTGCACTAGCAGCCCAATGTGCTTAAGGAGTCCAGTTCAACTAGGTGAATTATCTATGCGGCTAGTTCCTTGCAAATTATCGCGAGGCACAGGAGTAGGTAAGACATTCCACTACGCGTGGCTCTTGCTGTCTATCAGAGTGGTAGCCTGGGAGCTACCACAAGACAGCCAATTCCCTTTAGTGATGTCGGACCTTCCAGAGGCAGCGAAGTATGCTTCGATGTGGGCGACCAAGGACGTGCAATGCATAAAATAAAGCAAGATATTTTGGATCTTGATGGGGATCAATCGTAAGCCATGGTTGTTGCCCATAGTATATGCTAGTTTCCAAAGCTTTGCAGAGTTTAAAGTGGACTTCCACCATGTCTTTATCAGGGCGCGGAAGGACCCCATGAAGACATGGCATAACTTAGCATATCTGGCAACTGATGATGTTATCTTTGTAGTGCTCGATTCTTGGCCACAGGAGTGTCGCACTCTAATAGGCTCTGTGGTGGAAGCAGACAAGTCCGTCGTGCAGTGTAAGAAGGAAGAAACAAAACTCAGAGTGACATAGCTAGATGAGAAGCGCAAAAAAGAGGAAGCAAAGTCTAGGACCCAAGTACCACGTGACACCATGAAATTGGAAGGACAACAAAAGGTGGGTGGAGAAGAGTGTGAAGGACAAAAGCTACCTTCGCCCTAGACTGAGGAAAAATAGAGGAGCCGACATAACAAGGTGGCGCAGACCCACAGATGACATCCACTCAGCTCAAGTGTCAGCGCCCACAAGAGAAGTTAGCTCACAGAATAAACCCAAGGCTTCAAAGACATCCTTGGACCTAATCACCCTCACTGAGGGGGATCTGCATGATATTGGAGAAATGGTGAGGGATGTCACTACAGAGGCCCTCCAATAGTTCGAAGAGTAGCAGCAATTGGTCCTAGGGGCTCTCCAGATAGAGCTGTAGGAGTTGTAGGTGAACACTCCATAGGCTAGCACGGTGTCCACTAGCCTCACGATTAGCACTTTAGCTGCCGAGGAGATATTGCGCACAAGGGTGACCAACGTGATACTACTACCAGATGGGGCATTTACTACATAAAATGAGGTTGACAGGCCCAAGGTTAGTAGTTTAAAAGGGGTGGGATTGAATATGGTCACACTCCCTCGAGAGATACTCCACCTCTTGTAGGATGGAGTCACCACAGAACTTAGGGCCCAGAAGAGTCGCACTCTACAGGTGATGAGCGAGCAACGCATCAATATCGATTAGTTGGGCCTGCAGTGTAATGAGGCAGTAGAACGGATTAATAAAACCGTGCAGGTAGTGGAGGAAGCTTGCCGAAGGGTCCCAGAGTTGGACATTCAAGCAAAAGAACTAGTTGAGGCGTGTGTCTACAAGTTGGCCATAGGGGTGCACGACGTTCAGATAGAGATGGCTCGGGTTCAGCTGGAGCTGAACCTGCAGATAACAGAATTGTAGTTGAGGGCTTAGCCTTCAACTCCACTGGAATTTAGGGAAAAACGTGCCACCGTTGTTACAACAACAATAGTGGTGGTCGACAGTGTAGTAGCAGATTGCACGTGACTTTTTGAACAATCTTTCGAGGTCCTGACCACCCTGCGGGAGGACCCGAATGTAGAGTTCCTAGAGACAAAGGTGTGCTAGCTACAAAAAAGATATGAGGATATCCAAGGGATCGCACAGACGATCACCCTTACATAGAGGCTCGCATGGATGGAAGAGGCAAAGGTGCTTAAGGAAGAAGTGGCTGCCACTAGGCACAAAGAAGTGGTCCTAAAGGAGCGCCTACAGCCATGGATAGATGAGGTATATATGATCACAACTTCCATTGAAGGAAAGCTCGTGACACTACAAGAAACTCAGTCGAAGATTCCAGGTAGCAGTTGAGCAGCAATCATAGAGCAGAGAGTGGAAGAAGTCTAGCAGGCAGTCGCTCAGTGCACTGGCAAGGTTTCGGTCATCCAGATGGAGCTAATAGGTCTTCGTGCTAAGATCTCCACATGTGGAAAGTGACTCAAGGGCGAGTCATGATGTTTTTGTTGGGGGCTTGTTGGGTGCAGGATTCCCCAAGGGTAGTTTTGGGGCTAAAAGCCCATATTTTGGTCAAATTTTGTAATCCAAGTGTAAAGACTCTGCATTTTGTGGTCACAAAGTGCGTAGGTGTTAAAGAGTCATAGGGTTGTCCACCCTTATTTTGGAAATATAATGTTGGCTGTAAAAGATCTACCCATGGTCCGTGAACCATGGGATTGTATAAATAGAGCTAAGATTTAAGTAGTTAGAATAATGAAGGATTGAACATGTAAGAGAGTCATAGCTTGGAGAAAGAAGTCTATGTTTGGGTCATAGTGTAGGTAGAGGCTCTGCAACTGAGTGCACAGAGACCTAGAAGTCTGCAGCTAAGTGCGCGGACCCCTGCAGCTGAGCGCGTAGGGTGGGTCGAGTTTGTAATCGTCTGGAATTATCAATAAAGAGAAGTATTCTACAATTTCTACGTCTTTATTTCCTATTTATGCATCTTGTTATGTTGGGTATGAATTTCACTTATAATTCTTATATGATGCGTGAAGGTATGTAAATGTGTTGGTTAAGAGAACGCAAGTACGGACATCTATTTACATGAAACTAACTAAGATTGTTTAATAAGATAAGTGAGACACTTAGCCTAGTTTGAGAGATATCACAATTTGTTGCCTTAGCAGCACGAAAGTCCCTAAGCCACAGGTTAGGGCTACGTGAAAACCAGTTGTACCCTTTCGCGAAGGTACTGAAGGGTGGAATAGAGGGCTAAGCAACCTGAGCAGATGCAGGGATAGCTGAAATAAATTGACATCAAAACCATCTCAAGGGTGCAGAAAATTGGTTCCAGTATCCTCCCATACTGCTTCAGGTGAGACTTCGGTCCATGCTTCGCAGGCTGATAGTGAAATGGCTAGTAGTGTAGGGATTTGTTTGACTCTCTAACGTTGAACCTAGGCCAGGCCCCCTCAAGCCAACAGGTATTGTTTTGGATTGTATATGATGAAGATAATATTTGTCTTCAGATATAGGAGAATTTTCTTTTGTTACTGAAACCACTATGGGAGAGTTGGAGGATGGCTTAAGAGTACAAGAGATAGAGGCCAAAACTGAGGGGAGGGAGGTGACCACAATACTAGATCTCGAACCAAATGAAACCAACTCAAAATCATTTCCAATATTAGAAAATGATTGATAAGCGTAGAAAAAAAGAGAGGAAGAGGAGATGTACCTGAAGAGGGGTTTGTAGACGTAGTTGGTGTAGATAAAGATCATCCTGTGTTAGCGGGAGTATGAATGGATAGAATCAGACTAGCTGGAGTCACAACAAAAGTAATCTTAGAAGCCAAAATCTAGAGGAGAAAAGGTATCAAAAGAGCCACGGGTCACCTTAGTAGAATATGGGGAAGGAGGTCCTTCAGTATTGATACCTAAACAAACACCTTTATGTTTCTTATTCCCCATCAGAAGGACACAAAAATCCACCAAGTTCCCATACTTGTGGGGCCTTCTACATCAGAAACGTACTCCCTCATAATCTAAAGCCTGTATTTTGGCTTCTCCTTTCCCAATATTTATCTCTTCAAGTAGCGCTTCAGGGAGGTTCAACTTCACTAAGGTCTAAGCCATCGATTGATCCCCCATAGACAAGTAGGAATGTATGAGACAATTTATTTCAATTTGTAATTTATTTTATAGTCATTCCTTGATGGGAGCTAGTGTTTTCTCTTCCTTCTCCTCTTTCAAACTAAAAACTACAAGGCTCAAGTTTATTTTGTTACACTAATGGTCTA
The DNA here is from genome assembly GCA_000404065.3 of Pinus taeda. NCBI lineage: Eukaryota > Viridiplantae > Streptophyta > Pinopsida > Pinales > Pinaceae > Pinus > Pinus taeda. The sequence goes on along the minus strand of APFE030346233.1, from coordinate 42,110 downwards.
ACTTTATAAGCTTATTAATTTCCATTTTAACATGTTTGATATCTAGTTTTCCTTATAGAATTTTTAGGGACAAATTTTTGTCACACTTTTACTCTATATTTTTAATATTGTTCTTAATTATAATATTTTTTAGATCATTGACTTCATGTCCTTAGGTTAATTGTTTCATTTTTTGTCTTTTCTCTTCCAATTCTTTATTTCTTTCTCTCTTTTTTTTCTATGTGGTTCATGGGCACCAAAGATCGATGATTTCTATGTTCACATAATATTTGTACCAAGATGATCCTCCTAAAGGGATCACTTCCTACTGGCTCAACCACAAAGCCTAATTTTGAGGGCGTCAAAGAGAATTTAACCCATGACCTTTCAATAGCCAAGGATATTTAACGATGGGAATTGACCAATTGAGATAACCCTTAGAGCTCTCTTCCATTACTTGTATTATAATCTTCTTTTTTCATAATTTACTCGCCAACCCTATTCTAAATATTTTGGGTAGATATAATACCATCCTCACTTTTATATAAATGTTATTAATAATTTTAGTATCATGTCTTCTAACTATTTTGATGCAGGAACATCTTGCCAGATTGCTATATATATATATATATATATATATATATATATATATATAATATATATATATATAAATATATATAATATATATATATATATATATATATATTATATATATAATAGATTGATGTAGGAACATCTTGCCTTTGTTTTTATTCAAGTGGACCCACTCATGTGTGCTTTATTTATGTGATTATTTCCTTTTGTTCTCTTTCTTCAATTTACTACATTCATGACTTTTGATCAGGGTTTTTCATATCGTGTTGGGTTTTGCACTCAAATCTTCTTCTTGATATTTTCTTCTTCCTTTCCTTCCTCACACCCAACAAACCATCACAACCAAACCACAAGGGAGAAAGACAACAAAATCCACCATATCAACACAAAGGAAAAAATAATGAACATATTGCCATGCTCAATATCCACAAAAGAGAACAAGAAAATTTGCAACAATGAAATATTGCAACAAACACCCCCCCGCCTTCCCCCCCACAGACACATAATTCATAACTTCCTCACAATCTCTCTTCCTGGAGTTTGCATCCTTCTCTATGGTGAGCCCTGTGTTGAGCCCCAATTTTGGTACAATTTGGGCTCACTTTGGCCTACTTTGCTTGCTCAAACCATTCCTCTTTATTTGCTTATGCATGCATTTCTTAGTTTATTCATGTTGTTTGTAGGAGGAAGGCTAGACACTTTATCCACATGACTAATGCATTGTGATTCCAGGTTTTGGCATTAAAAAGAGGAGACAAGGAGACAATGAGGTGGCTCTGCTGATTTCGTGGAGTAATGTCCACGGTCTCAGGGCATGCCTCGTGATTCCCACCAAGAACTCCGAGCTCCAATCAATCTCCCCTCCGAGCTTCAGAAGCAGCTAGCTGTCCTACAGGAACAGCAGTCATAAACTGTTCTACCAGAACAGCAGTTATGACTACCTACAAATCCGCAGTTAAACTCAGTTGGACAGCCAAGCTCCTAAAATCAAGGCACTCGGAGGACCATCATTTTTGTATAAATATGAAGGCCCTAGCCTTAGATGGTTGTTGAAACTCTCGGGTTTATCATTATAATTTTGAAGCAGTCCAGTTTCGTTATTTTGCTGTAAGCCAATTTGGCATGACTTCGAATTATGAATAAAGAAGACAGTTTGTGATCTATTCCTCAGTTTTATTAGGAGACTATAGCTCTCAGGTTAGGGCCCAACCTGAGAGCCATAGATCCCCTTTGTTGTAGTGTTGTTTCCATTTCATTTCCAGCACTTTAAGTTTCGGTTACACATGCAATTCGAATGACAGTTTGATGATTTGGTTTTCTTATGAGTTAGATAGATTTTGCTTATGGTACAATTAATTCCACTTGCTTAGTGTAGCAGAGGATATATAACATCCATTGGAGCTCCAGCAAAATGGTTGTTAAGGCTCACTGCCATCTCGTTTGAAGATTGGGGTGCAGTCCATAGCAGACCACCAAAAACACGCATGATTTTGTTTGATACAGTTATGATTTGGACTTAGATGCTTCCTTGTCATTTACACGTACCACACATCTCTTCATCACAGCCCCATACGTATTTCTCTTTGCGTTTTGGGTCACTGTTCAATAAAATCACGGTACACTTAGTGTAGGTTGATGCATTCCCGGTTGGATAAGCAGTTTTGATCATTTGTTTCATTTACACTCTTCCCCCTCTCGTTTCATTACCATCCTCTCCACTGTGATCCTGCATGCAATTACGCTACCTTGACCTACACTGTGTTCTGTCCCTTCCTAAACATCTCCTATTCCTCACGTAGCTTCATTCCTTGACCCTTCACAGACATCATTTCCACCCACTCCCTACACCTGTTTCCCATCTCATCCTTCCACTTCCGAGCCATCACCAGCCTGATCCCTACCTCACACATCCTTTCCTACCCTTCCATCACTTTTTCCATCACTCAAATCCTTCACGGTAGATCATCCTGTAGCAGTTCAGAGACATCCTGTAGAAAACCCTGAGTTTCCTATAGGATCCCCTGCAGACATCCTGTAGGAGGTCATTCACGTGGTTGCTGAGCTTCTGAATGTGGAAAACCTCTGTGGATGAATGCCAAGGGTCCATAGGGACCTCACCTAGCCTCCCCAACCAGTCCCGCGCTTTCCTCCCTTCTTCATTCAAACTGCACAATCAAACCCTAAATAAGCACAAAATCACAAATATTTCCCCGACTTAATGAAAAGTACAAAAACATGTCTTTTATAATGTAAAGTAGTTTAGATCCACGCATTTCCACTCATTAGAGGTAGTAGCAGCATTGGTAGAAGTACTACTAATCTTCATTGCTTTATAGAGATTAGACTAGTCAAATTAGGGTTTCCTAGGGTTACATGCTTTTATTTACTTTTAGTTCATTTTTGTCAAATAGCTTAGTCTCCTTTGAGCTAGCTTTCATCCATCATTGATAAAGCTTCTTCTGTGAGCCTATAGAAGTTGGCTTGAGCCCTAGCGGACTTGTGCCAGCTGACCAAGTGACAGCTGCGACAAGAGCTAGTACTTGTGCATATAGCACCGTCGCTTCCAAGTTTGTACGAACAACCGGGTTGATAAAATGAGAGACAGGAAGCCTCAAGAGTTTTTTGTGACCCGACTGTTAGAAACGACCCTGCCACCTTTGAAAGCCCATTACGAGGAAGCATCAAAGTATTAGTAATTGTTGCTTTTCTTCTAATTTCTTACTCTCACTCTCTGCTAAGTAGTTTGCTTCATTTCCATTCTACTTTCATAGATTAGTCTTTCTTGCTTTCATAGATTAAACTTTCAATTCTGCAAGTGTAGATTAGAATTCCAAGTTTGCAATCAATTTGTTTCATTTTACAGGAGCACAGGAAAAGAAACACACAAGCAATCAAAAGGAAGTCCTTTTGCTTCATGCCTCGTAGGAACAGAGATAGATCAGGAAAATTCCTACCTAACACCCCCACCACCTCACTCGGTCACCCTTCACTCTTCGGTGACGATAGTGATCCAGAGGAAGCTATAGGTGAACACCACGAGGAATACCAAAGCCCTATAGAAGAAGAAGAGTTAGAGACCACTCCACTTGAAACTATGGCTGATAATCAAGGAGGAAACGAGAGGATAGAAGGTGTCTTCCCTATCCGAGAGACCAATGGTGAGATGAAAATGAAGAACATTAGCCCCTCTGCTTTACCCCACTTCCATGGGTTGACTTCCGAAGATCCGGATACCTTCCTATTCAAATTTGCTGTCCTCTGTAGAACCTATGACTATACTGAGGATGAACAAAAGCTAAAACTTTTCCCTTCCACCCTCAAGGATGCAGCACTACGCTGGTTCATGGGTTTAACTGGGAATAGTATCACCTCATGGGCTCAGATGCAACAAGCCTTTAACAACAAGTACCAGGATTATTGTAGGTCCAAGGAAACAAAAGGGGAGATCTTTCAGATGGCCATGGGAAGTGATGAGTCTCTAGAGGACTATGAGGAGAGGTTCCAACTTAGTTATAAGAGGGCCAGGTGCAC
>APFE030346233.1:0-14337 GCA_000404065.3 Pinus taeda | reverse complement strand
ATGTATTGTAACATTGAAAGGAACATAATGAAAAATCAAGCTGGTAGTCTCAGTTTTGGGATCTAGGGGAAAATCTCTGTGTATATGTGTTTTATGTGTTATGGTATCACATTGTTTAGTTTCTATGTTTTAGAATTCGTATGCAGGTAATTTCTGTATGGGGTTAAAACCTACAAAACTTGAGAAAGGTGGATCTAGATCTTCCTTAAATTGCACGCGCTTGGATGCCATTGACCTCATCCTGTGCCAATAATTTGAGTTGATGAGAGATAAAGTGGTGATGTTTGATGATAGAAGGTGTTAAGAAGGTGGAAAACCACCTAGAATCTCTCCATGTTTCCTACTCTGAGCTCCTACATTGAAATTATCTCAAAATTTCTCCAATTCCTACATTTAAACCATATTAGCCCACATGACATAGAAACACATATTTCACCCCTCTAACTAAGAATTATATAGAAAAAAGTGTAAATGAATGTGAAAGAGATAATTTTAAAGCTAAAGTATGACATTATAACCCTTATGATATACCTATTGATGAGACTCATCATCACCCCCCTACTGAAACTGTTTCACATTCTCTAAGCAACCCAGTCATGTATGTCCATAATATTTCATGGCCCTGGTGGCCTCTCTGACATCCCAAGTTTCCTCATGTGTTTCACCTTATTGAGGATATAATCTTGCATTCTTTTCTATATTTTTCCACTCCTTCCTCTCCTCTTCTTCATTTCGTCCTTGTTGTAGGCCTAGCAGCAAGGATGGATTGAGCTTGAGTCCAAGCTAGTTAACTTTTAATCTTTGCATAAGTCTTTTGTATAGGTGTGTTATTTCCAATGCATTCCTCAGCCTTTCAGGAGAGTGATACTTCTTTATCTAGAGACTATGGGGTAAGGCATTCAATATTCTATGGTAAGCTTTCTAGCTTTCTGTCCCTAACAACCTGAGTGTGTCTTAAAAATGTGAGATGGCTTGCTCTTGGGTAGAAAGGAATTTGGGTGCTAGATCTGCATCATTGGATATGATGCTATGATTTATAATAAAAACCATTGGGCTTACATGTTATGCCCTATAATATAGTGGTTATTTTCCTTCCTTTGCCATTACTTTGTTTACCTCCTCAACTCTAGCCTCTTCATTAGTCATCCAAGATTCTAGGGCCATCAGTTGCATGTCCCCCAACTTTACATTGGGATCCAAAATATTCATATTAGTCAAGGTGAGATTATGCATTTAGAAATCAACAAGGTGAGGTTATGCATGTATAACTCAACCAATTTTTCTTAAATTATCTTCTATCTTACTCTGGTCACATAATTTAATGAATTGTTTGTAGTCTTGAAAGGGCATATATCCATTTTGTGCTAGGGCTTTGATCTGGAATTGCATCCACTTCTCTTTCAGAAAGAGTGCATAAGACTTGGACGTTTGTCTACATTGTAATTCCTCCATGGAGAGGCTTTCCATTATGGCCAATAGGGTTTCCTTCTCTTGCATCTTCTCCCTCAACCATCTATTTTATGCATGTAGTTGTTCCCTTATTGTGGACTCTTTCTCTCTTAGCTCACTTAATTATTTTCCCATTTCAAGGACCTTTTCTTCCATGAGGCCTGCATCTTTCACCTTTTTAGATTTAACAATATTCATCCATCTGTGGGTTCTTCCACTTTCTGCTTCTATTTCAAAGAAAAGTGGAATTGAAAATTTTTGGGTAATAACTCTACCTCCTCCAGTGAATTTATAATAGGAGTTCAAACTTGGTTGTGGACTAGGCTCCTAAAGCTCTAGGAATTCCTAATTTTTTTTGGGGAGGTTTCCCCCTCTTATAGTTGTTGTGTTACCTTCTGCCCTTCTTGTTTCTCATTTTTCTCCTCTTGTAGAACCCTATGTTCTTCCTGTATCACACACTGTTTTTCCTATAGCATTCTCTCTTCTTTCTGTAGCTTCCTCTTTCCTCTTTGTTCGAGGGTGGTAGGTGTCTTGGGTTGTTTAAAGGAGGTTAATCTAGTGATGTGACTCTTTACATATGCTATAGGATTATTTGATATGGATTTTGGAGAGGTGATCCCTTCAAATTTTCTTTTAGTGGGCCCCACCTCCTCCTTCTTCCTTGGAGACTCCTCAATTGTGATAGGGGCCTTTGTGGCAATTTGAGGGCTTCCTTTATTAATCCTGGTGCTTTCTTTGGTCTTAAAGTATAGGGAATCCTATCTTTGCCTCTTCCTTTTGGGTTTAAATGGGGTGCTCAAGGTAGCTAAGGTTGCAACTACCTATTTTTCATTGGGTCATGGAGACAAAATCATTTTCTTTGGGGATACTCCTACTTCTCTAGATTCATTATTTTTCTCATGGCTTGGTTTTTCCTATTTCTCCCCCTCTTCCTCTTCCTCTTACTCTTTTTTTGCCTCTACCTCTGGTTCTTCCTCTATCCCCTTTTCATTTGTCTTTATTTCCTCTTTTTCCTTTTCCACCTCTTCTTCTTCTTTCTTCCACTCTCTTCCTCAAACACTAAAGGTTTGGGTCTCACCTAGTGTGAGGGTCTATGTGTCAATGAAGGCCTCTCTATCCATGTCAATTAATTTGGACTAAAGGACAAGGATCCTTAGTTTTTTTCCCTCTCTGACTTTTTGACTTATGTCCCTGATGGATTGTAGGAGGAAATATGGGACACTGAGTTTTTGATCCAAGGGTAAGTCTACTTGAAACCTGAGTTCATAAAGTAATCTAAACTGATATCCATAGACCACACTCAACCTTCCTTCATAGGAGATGTATTTCAGGATACGGTAGGCGACCTCATCCCACGGATAGGGTAGGCTTTCCCTCCTAACTTCATTCCTATCTTCGATAGGTTTTTCATTGGCAGTGAATGAGTTATTTTTGGAACTGGTACTAGTGGTTTTGTCTTCTCTACCCCATTTGATCCATAGGTGTAGGGTTTTCACCGTACCAATTAGCTCAGGACGAAGTGTAATAGCTAATACCCTTACCACAGTGGTGGCATTGACTTCTGTCTATGAGTTCAGGGCCATGGAAAATTTATATGCAATATCATCATCATATCCCTTCAACAGTTCAAAGAATCCTAGTGACTAGTGTCTTCTAAAAATGTCTAACACAAGAGGGTGGGTATCGATTCTTTTAGTGTCTCATGACTCCCTTCTATTAAATCCTCCCCCCATCTCTTTTCTATGTTTTCAACTAAGTGAAGGAGTGATGCTTCCTACAGTAGCTCTGATGCGTAATTCAATGGTTGTAGAGGGTTGAAATCTCTAGTTGATGATAATTTTCTATATTCCCTCTAATATACAACCATTAAGGTTCTTTCAATTCATAGTTTGACTGACATTTCCTATAGAATTTAGGGTGCACCAGCATAAAAGTTATGGACAGATGAAGGAGAGGGTGCACTTTTTTTTACCAGATGGCCTAGGATAAAGATAATAAATTAGAGACCAATTCGACCCTTGGTAGAATTCCTTCACCCCTTTAGTCTTCCTATATCAGTCTCTCGGGCTTCCTGCAGCTTTCCCCCATAGAAATGGAAAATTAGGGTTCGACTACCCTCGATGGCACCTTGAGCTTGTCCTCACCTTAACTATTTTTGAAATGAGTGTAAAAACAAGATAATTTGAGCCCCAATACATAATATGCCATTTTTGGCTTAGGCTTGGAGCCTTGTGATGACCTAGAAGATACATGAACTTTCCTCGTTTGGACCATTGTCCCCACTTGGAGTAAGCATTCCCTTGTCCCTCGTAATCAAGACCCACGCTCTGTGATCCTAACTTGACTGATGTGACACCTCCATGTTACATGAGTGCTCACAATCACTTTTTGTTTACTGACCGAGGATGTCCAAGTTAACTAGCCACCTCCAGCTTATTAAAATACCTCCTCTTGACATTTACACATTTTTCATTATTTACACATAGGGAGGAGATGCAAGTTTTCCATACATGTGCCTACCTTATGATTGAATGATGCAGGGATGTGCATGTTGGAGCTGGACCTTTTTATTGTCATTAAGGGAGTTAACTTGTTGTGTTCTTTTTTTTCTTGCGTATATCTTATTTTCTCCTTGTGGTATTTGACTGTTGTTGTTGCTATGTGTGTAGGTACCTTGTTGATGTCAAAGATGCCACTTCTGGTGGAGAGTCTTATTAGGAGTGTTATGACTATCGTAAAGTGACTCATGATTTGGTATCACCCCCCCTACTGATGAAAACATAAGATTATGTCTTTATATGAGGTTTGCATAGGCTGCTACAGGAGGAGGTTCTCTTCCCATAACAATACTTTTCTTCTCTTATAGGCTCTTCAAACTACATGGGGTTGATGAGAAAGTATGTAAAGGGTTTGGAGGATGATGCTAGGACTTTGAGTGAGTGGTGTAGATTTGTGAAAATGGGGAGGATGTGTTATGTGTTTTTCTCAAGAAAGTCTTACATGGTAAGAAAAAGTGGAGGGATTTTACTGAAAAAGTATAAATTTTTCAGAGAAGAGTTTTCACCACAAAATCTTCTCAATAAACTTGATATGGATCACAGAAGCCTAAATTCAATAAATTTTTCTATGAACTTGGATGTATGAGTAATGGATAGATGGTGGACCATGGTAGGGTAACCTTATTTATCCCAGGAAGGATCATTCTTGGTGGTCCTTTTATTCATATTTCCCTCCTGTATCTTTTCAGAGCCCTCTTGTAGCACTACAGAACCTTCATGTAGCAATTATAGGTCCTTTTTGTAGTAATCAAGAGAGGGGGTGAAATTTGAATTTTGAGCTAATTGGATGATGGGGAGTGGTAAGAACATGATTTTGGATGGTGGATATGGGGTGGATGGAGGGAGTAGTGGAGAGAATGTTGAAGATGTTGGCCCTATATCTATGAAATATGCCATTGTCTTCAAACTTGAAAAATGACAAAAAAAATTAAGAAACATGCTATGGATCCATGTCTTGGGATTTTTCCTTTGTTTTCTTCCTTCTCTTTTTTTTTGAGACACACAGGCTACCTTAAGAGATGTTTTCAACCTTATTCCTACCCTGGGCACCTCAAGAGAGGTTCTCACACACAGATATTTATTTTTCATTTCTTTATTTTCTATTGGGCCGCCTTAGAGAGGCTTTCAACCCAATAATTGATCTTATATGCCTCATGAAGGTTTTCATCTAGGTATTTTATTTTATTTTTATTTTTTTTCCAAGAAGTATCTAAGAATGATGAGGACTGGAAGCTATACAAATTCCAATCACATTGACTCCTCTACTGATTTGAATAGCTCCATTTTCATGACATTTCTATATCAGGTATGGGCCTAACCATCTTGTCATCAATTTTCCTATGAAATCCTTGAACCTAGAGTCACATAATCATGCACAATCCCCTTCTTAAAAAACTTTGTCCTTGATATGCTTATCATGCCAAACCTTCCTCTACAATTGTATAAATTCAGTGTGTAGGAAGGCCTGCATTGTTAACTCATCCAAGCCATTCAATTGGAGCAACCTCTCTTGTTGTGACTTGGTGACATCTAAGTCCAATTGGGCTACCATTATCAAATTATTATACTCAAACTCAATAGAGAGTAGATCTTTCTTTCCAGAAACTAGATCATATGGAGTGTAACCAATAGCTTTTTTCCAAGTTGTGTTATATGCATAAGTGGCCTCCACTATTTTGTCTACCTAATCCCTCCTGATACTGCTTAGAACCTTGGTGAGGGTGCTCTCCAATGCCTTATTTGTAACCTCTACTTTTCCATTTTCTTGAGGCTGATAGGCAGTAGATTTTTTATGTTTGATATGATGTTGCCTTAACAGATTGTCAATCAGATGTGATGTGAATTGAGATCCCTGATCAGTGACTATCTCTTTGAGGTACCAAAATTTGTATAAAACATTATCCCTTAAGAACTCAACCACTTTCTCCTTTGTTGTTGCCTTGACATCCTTTGTCTCATCCCACTTTGCTAAATAATTAGTGCACATAATGATGTACTTTTTATGCCCTGATGGTGAATCAATTGGCCCAACGAAATCCATGCCCCACTTTTCAAATGGCTCCAAGGCCACTTGGGGTTGTAGATGCATTTCATTCTTTGGTGTGGGTTTCCCCATCCTCTTGCACCGATCACATCTGCTGGTATACCTTCTTGCATTTTGGTGGAGAGTACACTGATAATAACCATCTTGTAGAGCTTTCAAAACTTTTCTCTTGGTAGAAAAATGACCTCCATAGGGCCCATCATGAAAAATTCCTCTTCCTTGAAACATCTTTTTAAGATATGATTTGGTCCCATATTCAAGATATTTCCCCCAATCCAAGTGAAATGGGTGCCCCTCCTTACAATTTTTCTCTTCTCCCTAAATGACATATTTGGAGGAAATCTTGTTGCAACCAAGTAGATGGCTATGTCAGAAAACCATGGAGAGATCACTGAGATAAAAAATAAGCGCTCATCTAGAAGTTGATCATCGACTATCCCTTCATCAACTATAGGAAAAGAAAGTCTAGACAGAAAATCTGCAACTATATTTTCTTTTCCTAGTTTGTCATTGATAGTTAAATCAAATTGTTGTAACAATAGAAACCTATTGTAGCAGCTACAACACCCTCCAAAATTTTTGCCTTCACCAATTTCGGAGCCTCCCTTGAATAATTTCACTTGATGAGTACACACACTGGTTCACTCCGTGAGCTTGTGTGAGCCTTTACATCTGCCTTGCTTGTTCATTGAATTAAAATATCTACATGTTGATGTCTAAGCCATGCTTGCGACCATGTTTTGGTTATGTTCAAAGTCTTCACTTTTTATGTGCTTGTTGTGTTCTCCATGAAAGCATCTGTCACACTCACACATGGAGTCACATTCATTGCCATGCAAGCATCATCTTGATCAATGAACGATCAATCATGAGTGTCGCGTTGTCACTTGCACTAACGGTCAGTCATGTTGAACATGTGTGTCTAGATGGTTTGGTCGTTTCGTCGTCAAGTCATGCGAGTGTGTGTTCGTATGATCACCTATGCATCTTTCGACTATTCAGACACTTAGTCATTTTTTGCTAAAGTTCTGAAAACCAGACTCCTCACAGATAGTCAGACCATCACCCTACTTTCAACTTGATCTACTGTCAACTAAAATAGTGTAGAAGCACCAAGCTAGTCCTTCAAGCTGCGCTGCTCGCAAGCAACTCAATCAACTCTCATGCTAGCCACCCAGACAGTTGGAATCGGCAGGCACCCCGAGATTGACTCCCCTAAAAATTTGCGTAGAGGCCATTAACCTCACCTGTTAAACTGAATGATGAGATTGCGTAGACAGGTCAGACAGAAACCAAGTGCTCGTCCCTGTCTCCTTCAGAAAATTGCACAGTTTTCTCAGTCAGTCTTATGGAAGGTCGACCGATTATTCATATCAGAAATTACGCAGTGCTCATGAGAAGGCCTCTCACTTCCCATCAGTCATATCAACTTAGAAATTGCATAGATATGATCAGTAGGCTAGCCTCCCAGCCTCAATGCAGTTTTCCCAGCCAGCAGTTCCTAGCAGTAGACTGGTTGTTCCCTCCAGGAATTGCACAGTTTCTGCTGCTAGTGACTCTGCATCCAACTGCTAGTTCCATCTAGGAATTGCGTAGTTTTGGCTGCAAGTGACCACAACAACCAATTAGAAGTTCTCTCTAGGAATTGTGTAGTCTTGGTTGCTAGTGACCCAGCAGCCAACTGGCATTTCCCTCTGGGAATTGCACAGTTTTGGCTACTAGACTCTTGGGAAGTTCCCCAGAGAAACTTCACAATCCTTGCTTGCTGACCCTTCATGCAAGACTGACCTGTTCCTCTAGAAAATTGCACTGAGTTGGTTATCCAGCCCCTACTAATTGTTTATTCTAAAAAATGCGTAGCGAATACCTGCCCTGCCTTCTTGCAGCTCGAACTGTCTCTCCCAAAATAAGCGCAAATTTTCCTCCTAGCCGAGCCAACCTTGCAGACAGTCACTATCGACTCAAACTGTCTCTCTCCATCATTCAGTGACTCTTGCATAGTTTTCATCAGCAGTTTCGTGGAGCCATCATCTAGCATCACAACCCTATTTCCTCTCTCGGTCACCTGCATCTGAATGATCATGTGTCATGGTATACTAGGAGGTTTTTGATTTGATGTCATCTCGTCATGGGTGACTACAGGTATAGGTACACCAAAAAACATGTCAAGACGAAAAATAGGATGAACGAAGGGAGCACATGTAGATGGACAAGTTCACCAACGAACAAACAAATGAAGCATGTGAAGCGGACGAACGTGACAAACATGCACCTTTGTGAACAAGTGAACCTATCAAGCCTTCCAACATGAAAGCAAGGAACAACATGCTAGAGCTCCATCAAGTGAACCAAGGACCATTGAAGACTCTGCACATTTCGCCATGCAGAGGTGAATCTATGACACACCATGAAGACATCCATCACTCAGTGGCACTGCAGCTTGACATGCACTCCAGCAACAGTGTGAATGCACCAACATTGTCTTGTCAATTCATGTCGATTCAAGTCATGAGTCATGTTTCCCACATCTCCACCATGAGCTTGTTGTCAATCAATGTTATGTAACGTGGAAGTCCAAGAGACCCACTTGTTGAACATAGAGTCATGTAAGTTGGAAATTCATGGAAGTCGGATGATCATGAGGTTAGTCAAACAGCCACAAGGGTCAGTATCACCCTTGGCTATAAATTCCCCCCTGATTTGTATATGGAGGGACTTTTCACCTCAGCTCCTCCCACATAGCTAAGAGAGTCTGTAATATTTTCTTTGAGGAGTAAGTAGTGGCTCCAACGCCTCACTTATAGGGTTAGTGATGTATGGTGTAACAATGTGTTTAGGAACTTTCGCTTAATTCAGAAGCCTATTAGCAGGCCAACATGTTTTCACACATGTATTGTATTTGTTGTAAGATTGATCTTTAACACTTGTAATTCATGTTGCTTTAACTTGTGTTCTACATATGAACTAATTCATTTGTTGTAATGCATAATCTATTAATGGAAATGTGTTGTCTATGTTGTTAATGTTGTCTTGTCTGTGTCGACTTCTCTGCCAGACATAAGACAGACCTTTTGCATGAACCTTGCTGTAACAACCATTGCACTCGTTCAAACTGATCCATGAGTGTTGTATGTGTTATCTTACTTTGGATGTTGTGACTATTGCATCCAAGGGGACTGCTCCACTAGAAGCTATGTATGTCATTTTATGTTGTGTGTTCCTAGCTAAGTTCGAATTGATCCCTTTCAACCTTGAACTCACCTTCACTCTCTTCCCTTCACAATGAATGAACCATTGACACAAGTACACTTACACTCACCAAGCATGCGAACCTCACTTCCTGAAGACAAAGCATACCACTCTCCTGTGCTGACAAGCAAGAGTTGAGGCAAATCCTTAAGACAATGGAAACTGGGGTATCATACTAGATGGGACTCCCACACCAAACAGTGTGAGGTCTAGTTGGGACTTCATACTGGGGTGATCCCCTAAATGTTGGCGGGTCCAACACTGTCAACATTTTAGGTGCTAGAAGGTGGGAAACCAGTTCTACATGGCTGAAATTCCTCTCACACTCATTCAACAAACATATGGTCAAGGTAGTAACTCGCAGTCTCTCTCACCTACACACGACTCAGCGGTTGGTTACTCCTCACCTCCTAGTGTTGAGCATGAGAATTCATATCAACATCTTTGCTCTGTTCATCTCATCACTCACCCGCTCACTAAAGTAGTCAGATTGATCCCAGATAGACAACATATTCCACACACGGCAAGGAAGCCAAAGGCCATTCCCATAAGAGTTGTTGTATCATCAGTGGAAGAAGCAACCCTTGCCACACTTGAAGGTCTAGGAGAAACTATCGAAGACTAAAAGAAATCTCCAATCCTCCGGTAAGGTCAACAAGGCACTCTTATGATCTCGGGATTAGACTTTGGTGTAGGAGGCAGGGGGGAAGACAGCAGAGCAGGAAGAGGTGAAGATAAACCAACAAACTTAGAGTCAGAAATTTTAGACCTTGAAGGAGAGGAAGAGTATAAATAAGAGAGACAAATGGCTGAACCAAATCTTGAATGGATGAATCAGGGACCATTGGCTCTCCCGTCCTTCTTGCATAAGATGCTGAGGCAAGTGGAGAGAATGAACGTCAATTTCGACCCTAACAGCATGATAAAGGCGAAAAAGACCACCTAGACAACTTCTACCTATAGCTGCAGACCCTTGAGGTACATTATGACGATGTTGCATGTATATTGTTCCCATGTACCTTGGTTGGTCGCGTAGCTGCTTGGTATCACAACCTTCCAATGAACTCTATACACAAATCGGTCACATTCAAACGCATGTTCCTTCAAAAATTCGTTGATGACAAGACCCTAGCCATGCTACTCAAATAGTTGGGAAGCCTTAAGATGGAGGGAAAAGAGGAAGTGAAAGATTTCAATCAGAAGTTTACATGTATATTGAAAAAGTTCCCAGCAGACACTAAGCCTCATGACTCCATCACCACTTATTACTACACGTTCGCACTGCCAACCAGCATTGCGCAGTTTGTTAAGCGGGCTGCGAGACCGCCCCTATTGGAAAATTGTGAAGAGGTTATCATTGTCGAGAAAGATTGCGTGCAGTTGGAGTCATCAAGGATGATGAATCAACGAAGGACTCCAAGGATGCAAGCAGGAAGTCCCAAACAATGGTAAGAAAGGGTAGAGACAAAGAAGCAACTAACATTAAGACCCTCACTCGTCTTGTCAAGAGCTTGTCCACTAAAATGTCTGAACTAAAACAATGTAGATCAAACACATTTGCAAGCAGTCACCCACCTAGGTAGAGATAGGAAAGCAACACATCAAGCAGTAGCCAATTCGTTCCAAAAATTGTGCAGAAGTGTGTGTTCCAACTCGAACAATGTGCATATCCGAAATTATGTTCTTTCCAGGAAGAAATCATCCTGAGAACTCTTGTTCGGGCTGGAAGTGAGTCACAAATACTTTTTACAGTCATACACTCGAGGCAAGAAGCAATCTGTAGGAGAAACTGAAAGACACGTACAATGATGAAGAGGTTGCACTTGATGAGCCATCAAGTTTTGAGCATGTGGTGAACATGTATCAGTGCTCGCAAACAATGGCAAAGATGAACACCGAGAAGTAGCCTGGAAGAAAACTGACCATTACAGTCTTAGAAGTAAAGGGGATCCCCCCATACTTAGGGAGATGAAAGAAAATATTAGACTACTGATAAGGAAGACCAGTCCACCGGCCGGTCCAAAGTTGAAAACACAAAGCAAGTATGGGAGGACAACAACACACAAAAACACATCCATGAGCGGAAACCTACACAACACTCCACCGGATAACATGAACACTCGTCTTACCCCTGACACCTTGGTGAGTCTACCACCTTTGGATTACAACATTATTGATGACATGATGAAAACTCAAGAAAATATCAGTTTGTTCAAGTTGGCTAAGATCTAGAGTTAGTGAGATATCTTGCTACATGCATTGGAATAGACATTGATGAACAACACAACCTCTACCAACAAGGGAGCAAGCACACCTGCTGAATCACTTTCAACTGTGATCAATACACTCTGGATGGAAGAAGAAAACTCATGTTGCCCTCCATTCCTGCTATCTTTTGAAATATTCAACTACAATGTTCACAACTATTTGGTTGATTCCAGTGCGGAAGCCATTGTCGTGCCGCTCTCCATCGCTAAAAGGATCAATGCAAAATGGAGCAAGACATTCACATGAATCATCCAACTTGATCGAACACCGGTACTAGCCATTGGTGAATTATGAGATGTGATCATTTGACTATCCCATGATA
The DNA here is from genome assembly GCA_000404065.3 of Pinus taeda. Lineage (NCBI taxonomy): Eukaryota > Viridiplantae > Streptophyta > Pinopsida > Pinales > Pinaceae > Pinus > Pinus taeda. The sequence goes on along the minus strand of APFE030346233.1, from coordinate 2,447 downwards.
GTCGAGTCCACCAATGTATCAACATAGTAGTTGTGGACAACCCGGAAGCATATGGTCTATTACTCAGTAGGGACTGGTCCAACAAGTTGGATGGATATTTTTCCACAGACTGGCCTCACATGTGGCTTCCACACAAGGGCAAGTGCAACCAAATCTGGGTAGAATCCGAGAGGTACATGAAGCATAATATCACTCCCATTAATGGCGAGAATGAATCGTTGGCTCTTGCAGAACTCGTGTTGGGCAACTACCTCCTTGAGACAACGTTGGGGTGTTATCCTACATGGACAGATCCAACCCCACCAGGCACATAGTTGGGACTCCTTCCTTGCCCAACTGATGGTAATGAAACTTGTACAACACATTGTACCAATAGTAGTATTAGTAGCAACAACAGTAGTAGCAGTATTACTAGCACATCAAGCAGTCCATGTATAGATGAGTTGTGGACTTTGTACTTTGACGAATTAAAGACATAGGACAACTTAGGAGCCAGGTGTGTTCTGATTGACCCTTGCAATAGGAAGCATATGGTGTAAAGCTACTTGGAATTTGAGTGCATGAACAATGTAGAAGAATATGAAGCACTCATGTTGGGCTTGCAGAAATCCATTAGCCTCAATGTGGTCATGCTTAAAGTGATAGGTGATTCAGAGATAGTGGTATGGAAAGTACGTGACACCATTCATTGTTTATCACCACATCTAAAAAACTACCAAGAAGAGGTATGGCGACTAATCTCAAACTTCCAAATGTTTAATATAATTGTTGTGCCACGTAAGCGTAATGTAGCTGCCAATGCATCAGCAAATGCAGCCTCATGAATGTCACCGATTAGGGATAGATTTACTATTGAAATTTTGTAGAAACCATCTATCTCGGGCAACATAACAAACTTACGCGTGTTTAATGATGATAAACATATACTACATTTTATGACCAATGCTAACATTTTCAAAGATGCGGAAATAGATGACAATGAGCACAAGTGTTCTCTCCAAGCAGGAGCTGATGACATGAAGGCCACATTATCACAAAAGGTTTGGTATCACTGGAAAAGATATATTACTTGCAAGAGCAGTTCAAAGGGCCAAGGAGAAACAAGACCCATAGTTCCACCATGAGGCATGAACTGATAAACCTGGGAACATAAAAGGATCCAAAGTATGTCAACCTTCGTACATGTTGTACACAGCAAGAATGACAAGTGACATATGATGACCTGAAAACTTATGACATGCGGATCACCCAAGATATCATCCCAATCAAGGAAGGGGTAAAGCCATATCAACAAAGGCTGAGAAAAGTACATCCGTCACTTGAACCCCTCATGCATAAAGATCTTACTAAATTGTTGGATGCACGGATCATATATAAAGTTCGTCATTCCACTTAAGTATTCAACCTTGTGCATGTACTAAAGAAGTCTGGGGAAATCCTCTTGTGTGTCGATTTCTGGAACATTAACCACGCCTTGAACAAAGACAACTACCCTGTATCATCAATGGACCATATTTTGTAAACAGTATCTGGCGCACATATGTTCTCTCTCCTTGATGGTTTTTTAGGATACAATCAAGTTCTGGTAGCAGAGCCTGATAGCTCAAAACTACTTTCCGTACCAAGTGGGGTACGTTCGCTTATAAACAAATGCCATTTGGGCTTGTAAATGTAGGTACAACATTTTAGCGCACTATGGACATCGCCTTTCATGGACTCAGTGGGGAGAACATGGTGGTATATCTCCATGATGTGATTGTGCTCTCAAGAAGATGAGAAGATCAAATATGTCATCTTAAGAAAAAATTTGAGTGATGCCAAAGATACAGGATTTCCTTAAATCCCAAGAAGAGCGTATTCGCCATGTCAGAGGGGAACCTCCTCAGACACATTATTTCTAAGAGAGGGATCAAGGTGGATCCTAACAGGGTCCAAGCTATCAGATGGATTCCTCACCCAATCAACAAGAAAACCATGTAGTCTTTCTTAAACAAGATAAACTTCCTCCAGAAATTCATCTCGGATTATGCACAAATAGTCAAGCCCATGTAGGAAATCAAAAAGAAAGATTTAGTTTACACCTGGGGCAAGAAAGAAAAGCATGAATTCACCTAGATTAATAAATCCATTTCCAAAGCGCTTGCACTTTACAACCCATATTTCAAAAAGGATTTCCTGCTATACACCTTCGCTTTCGATAACTCACTGGCTGCAGTACTCACTCAAAAAGACAAAGCTAATGATGAACGTCCCATCTCTTTCATGAGTGTAAGAATGTAGGGACCATAGCTTAACTACCCCACCATTGAAAAACAAGCTTATGCAGTTTACAAGGGAGTGAAACACTTCAGGCCCTACTTGTTGAAGAACCACTACATAGTCTTCGTCCCCCGCCCAGCAACTCATACATTGCTAGTACAATAAGAGCTGGGAGAATGATGTGTGAA
>APFE030346226.1:0-14049 GCA_000404065.3 Pinus taeda | reverse complement strand
TAAAAAGCATTTTGTAAATTTTATTTAAGTGTTTATTAAAAGCTTTTACGACAGTGCTAGAGACCATAAGTTAAAAACCCTAAACCCTAAACCCTAAACTCTAAGCCCAAAACCAAAAACCCTAAATCCTAAAGCCTAAACCCTATATCGTAAGAATTTTATAACATTTTAAAAGATGTTTTTTAACTTTTATTTAACCGTTTATCAAAATAATTTACTAAAGTGTTATAAACCCTAAAACCTAAACCCTAAACCCTGAACCCAAAACGCAAAATCAAAACCCGAAACCCAAAACCCCAAATCCCAAAGGCCAAACCATAAACACTAAACCCTGAGAATTTTATGTCATTTTAAAAGGAATATTGTAACTTTTACTTAGGCCTTGAATAAAACCATTTATTAATGTATTATAAACAACAAACATGTTAAAGTACCCTAAACCATAAACCCCAAACCCTAAATTCGAAACCCTAAACCCTAATCATTTTATAACATTTCAGAAATAATTTTCTAACTTTTATTAAAGTGTTTATTAAATTAATTTACTAAAACATTATAAACACTAAAGACTAAACCATAAACTCTAACTCCCAAACCTGAAACCCTAAACCCTAAACCTTAAATCCTAAACTCTAAGCATTTTATAACATTTTAAAAACTGTTTTGTAACTTTTATTTATGTGTTTATTAAAATGATTTACTGAACCCTTATATACCCGAAACTTTAAACCCTTAACCGCAAACCCTAAATGCTAATCATTTTCTTAGCGTTTAGGGTTTAGGTTTATAACACTTTATTAAATGCTTTTAATAAACACTTAAAAGAGTTACAAAAATGTATTTTAAAATGCTACAAATTTCCAAGAAGAATTGATGATCCACTTTTTGCAATCCAATAGTTTGTACAACAATTGGTCGACCACAGTAAGAAAATAACTGCTCATGTAAATAAATTGCAAGATAAATTGATAGTTGAAGCCCAATGTTTTTAATATTTTCCTAATATATTTATCAACCACATGTGATAAAAAATAAAATCAATAATTTCTAATTTGAGAATTGTACTCTCGACAAGCAACTCAACCTCTAACAAAGTATGCTCGTGAGAATTAGTTTTTACAAGAGAAAAATATTAATCCCAACTACAACAGGAGTAGAGACAGTGTTTTAGAGAAGAGAAGAGAGTAAAAGTAGAATCTTCAAATGTTATTGATTATTTTCATGGAATTGTTAATAAATTCCAACTATATTGATATTTTCATGGAATTATTAATAAAGTGCAACTATTAGAACATCAAATACTAGTTGATCAAGAATTGTCACGACACAATCACTAGCCGAGAAGGTACAATATTTGAAATATTTAAAAGCATTTGATGCCCATGAAAATATATCTGCATGGAAATGGTCTATTTTCGATCAAGATATTCAAGTTCTTGTACCAAATACTTATCAAACAACATTCCCTATGACTTCAACACCAACACCTGCGATAGCACAATCGTCTCGATCATCTCCCCCATGACATAAATCCAATTTCTTTGAGCCAATATTTTAGGATCTGGTCTCTCTTCTAAACAACAAAATCACACATAGGAATTTGAAATTGAATGTTCTAATCAGTCAGCCAAGGAAGGGAAAAGAAGAGGAATTCACATTTTAAATATTGCAGATGTAACTTAAGAAGTTCTAGTAGACCACAAAACTAGATCTAGATTTACATTTTTTAATTTATGGCATGTCAATTTTTGTACAAATTTTGTAAGACTCCAAATCTTCCCATCTTTAGTCACAAAGAATGAATTAAGAGTAGGGGAGATGTTGGAGGCGCTGGTCAACTTAGTTGACCATCCCAAAGATTTCTACAATTGATATTATAAAGTCAATAAACTCTCTAGTCAAGTCAAGATTCTACGTTAGATAGGCTAAATTGGTTTTGACTTAAATTATTATGACTATCTCGACATAATATATATATATATACAAAAACGTATGCATCATTGTATCTTTTGTGATTGTCTTCTCAAGACAATATAATATAAAGTAACACTTTGTTGCTTCTCTGCGACATCGTTTCACCTCTTCTATTCCTACGTTCTTTATCTTCATGTGATTTCTTGTTTTCCTTTCTACTAGTAACCAATGGTCATTGTATACTACACTACAAAAAGTATATATCAATTTTTTTGGAATATTTTGTTAAAATATAAAATATTGATGCCTCCTTAAATGAATTGTAAACTGTTGTAAAATATTAGTGAATCATTCACTTCATTATAAAATATTGTAAATTATTAGTGAATCCCTCTTTCAATCTTTACATCAAGTTATTTTTCCTTATTATGCATTGATTCTCTAATAGAAAAATAATTATCCAATTACTTCGCTTCAAATAACTATTATGTTTTCTTATTCAATCAAAACTCCAATGATTGTTGATCAATAAACAATTTTTTGAAATTACACAAAATGCGCAATGAGATTGACTAAAAGACAAAATATGTAATGAAATTTAATATCTTATATGATAAAAAAATTAATTAACTCAAACTCATTATAAAGCCATAATTTTCGAATTCAAAACTACAGCCCACAAAGAAAAATGTTCATTACTTCACATAACATGTTACAAAATAAGTATCATCAAAGGAGCTCAACTTCAAAAGTGATAATACACTAAGTTGTCTCTCCTCCTCCACTAATTATATGTGTTTCTCCTTTAGCCTTTGCCTCAAAATTATAATTTCGTTAAAGGAATGTTGTTCCCATGAAAATGGATCCCCTACAATGAACACATAGGAAGCTAGATCATAGCAAAGTATAACATATTTCCATTTACTAATAAATATTTTGAAACAAAATACAAGATAAATTGTGGATTCTCTAAAAAGTGAAGAAGCTCAGGTCATGCCAAAAAGTGAACTCGATTTTTTTTTCCTTAAACCATTAGATATATAAAAAAGTAAAAATAATTACACAAAAAATTTGGAATACACTAAGAATAAAAAAATCCATATATGATTCCAAATATCCTATGTTTCTCATTTAAAGAGAAGAAAACAAGAACATAAGGCTTCTTATTCAAGAAACAATGTTAACTTTAACCAACACTTCTAAAATCAATGAGAATTAGATGAAACCGGTCATTTCCAGACAAATGGCTCATTGAACAAAAAAACTAGAGCTATAAGTGTTTAACGGACTAACAAAAGCTTTAATCAAACTAAACAAAAAAATTTGATCTTCATAAATACTTCAAATTCTTGACCAATATATTAGATCTAAACGTAAAAGAAATTTCATGTACTTGAATCACTATATTTTTGAATAAAGGAAATATCCCTAAATGAATTACTTATAATTTAATAGTAAGATATTATGTATGTGAAGAGATATGTTCTAGATTCATGAGACTATATCTTTCATTTCCAATAGTCAAGAAGATACTAACAATTTAATATTTAAATTTAAGACATGAATCTTAAATTAACTTACATATCTGCACATCCACCTCCACCTCCAACTCCACCTCCACTTCCACCATTTAATCATAGACCTCCATAACCACCTCCTCCTCCTCCACATCCACCCCTCCTCCTCCTCCTCCACTCGTCCACCTCCACCTCCCCCACCATCTCCTCCTCCTTCTCCTCCTCCTTGTTTTCCACCAGCACCTCCAACTCCACCTCCACCGCCACATCCTCCTCCTCCTCTTCCTCAACCACCACCACCTCCTACTCCTACTCCTCCACCACATCCTCTTTCGCCACCTCCACATCCACCTCCAGCTCTACCACCTCTGCCTCTACCTCCTCATCCACCTCCTCTACCTCTGCCTCCTCCTCCTCCTCCTCCTCCTCCAGCTCCTCATCCACAACGACCTCCACCACCTCCTCCTCTTCCTCCTCCACCTTTGCTCTGCCTCTCCCTCCTCCTCCTCCTCCTTTGCCTCCTTATTCACCACCACCTACAACTCCACCTCCACCTTATCCACCCCCTTTTCCTCCTCCTTCTCCTCCTACACCTCCACCTCCTCCACCACCTCCGTGTCCTCCTCCTCTTCCTCCTCCTCCAACTAATCCTTCACCTCCTCCCCCACCTCAACCTCCACCTACACTCTTCCTCCACTACTACTTCCACCTATACCTCCTTCTCATCCTCCTCCACCTCTACATCCACCTATAACATCACCACCTCCTACTCCACATCCACCTATTTGTCCACCACCTCCTACTCCACCACTACCTCCACCTCCACCACCTCCACCTCCACCAGCACATCCACCTCCACCTCCTCCTCCTCCTCCACCACCTCCTCCTCCTCCTCCACTTCCTACTCCTCCTCCTAATCCATATCCACGTCTACCTCCTCCTCCACCACCACCCCTTTCTCCTCCCCCTTCTCCTCCTCCTCCACAACCTCCACCTCTGCCTCCTCCTACTCCTCATCCTCCACCTCCACCTCCTCTTGCACCACCACCATCTCCACCTTCTCATCCACCACCTCAACCTCCACCAACAATGCCACCTCCTCCTCCTCCTCTTCCTCTGTCGCCACCACCTCCTCCACCTCCTCCTCAACTTCCTTCACCCCCTCCTCCTCCTCCTCCACCTTCTCATCTACCACCTCAACCTCCACCAACAATGCCACCTCCTCCTCCTCCCCTTCCTCTGTCGCCACCACCTCCTCCACCTCCTCCTCAACTGCCTTCGCCCGCTCCTCCTCCTCCTCCACCTTCGCCACCACCATCACCACCATATGCTCCTCCTCTTCATCTGCCACAACCACCACCCCCACCGCCAATGATGCCGCCTTCGCCTTTGCCTCCTCATCCTTCTCCTCCTCCTCATCCACCTCCTTTGCCTCTGCCACCTCTTCTGCCATTGTTGCCACCCCCCTCCTTGTTGTCCCATCCCCTCCACCTCCTCCTCCATTGCGTCCTCCTCCTCTTGCCCTACCTCCTCCGATGCCTCCTGCCTCGCTACTACCTCTACCTTCACCCGCATCTCCTTCTCACCACCTCCTCCTCCTCCTCCTCCTCTACTTCCATCTCCTCCTCCTCCTCCCCCACCTCCTTCTCCCCCACCTCCACCTCCACCTCCTCTACCTCCTCCACCTCCTCCTCTGCCTCTGCCTTCACCTCCACCTCCTCCTCCGCCTCTCCCTTCACCTCCACCTCATCCTCCTCCTTTGCCTCCTCCTCCTCCTATTCTTTGCCTCCTCCACCGTCACCTCTACCTCATCCTCCTCTGCTTTCGCCACCGCCTCCTCCGCTTCCTCCTCCTCCTCCGCCTCCACCTCCTCCTTCTCCTCCTCTTCGTCCTTAGAAAGCTTAAACAAAATAAATTTGCATATCATTTCATTCTTTTTATTTATAATACTTACTGAGAAAATTTATATATCAATATATACATGATAATATAACAAATAATATTTATAAAAAAATGCAATATAAATAAGTGTTATGAGCACAACAATTTAATTAGTAAAATTTAATTTAGTTTTCTAGTTTAAGTCAAATACTATTTTCGCAATTTCACGAACAAAGTTCTCATAAAGGTGATTAAAATTATGTGTGGCCACCTATGATTTCCAATATCAAAGTTGTAAGGGTGGTGAAAAACAAAAGTGAACACCGAGTAATTGAAGTGCGGTGTAGTTTAGGAGGACAACATTTTCATGTTTTATTTGGAAAAAAATAGGTTTGACCATTTTCCACATATTCATATTTCAACATGTCTATATTTAAAAGTATTAAGAATAATTTTTATATTTAAAAATACAATTTAGAATGTTCAATTTATTTTTGTATTAAAAATTTCAAAAATATATAATGTGAGTGTCAAATTCCAATTCCAACCAGAAAAACAAAAAGTTGAATCTATGTTGAATCTATTTTCATATTAGAATATAGAAAGAAAAAAAAACCTGAGACATCAAAGTTTATCACCCACCCAAGGAACATTCCAATCCATCATTTAACAAACCAAAAAAGAGGTGAATGTTTGCAAGAATTTCTATGTTTTTTACATCATAATTTTGGGGTTAAGTATATCAATGATTGATGTCTCCGTAACCATAAGACCAAAGTTAAGTGCAGAGGACTGATATAGTAATTGAAGACGAATCTTAGACGAGGAAGTGTTAAGACTTTTCAATGTGTGAAGAAATGTATAATGAAACACAAAAAGTATCAATATGTGAAAAGTATCAATAAGTAATTCCCATAGTTGCAGAAAAATAATTATAAACCATTGTTCAACATTTCAAATGTGCAAACAAAATTAAAATATCATTAAATTCAAAACAAATTAAAAAACCATGAAAGTTAAAAACAAATTTAAAAATCCTCGAGAATCTATAACTGACCAATTGACACATTACAAAAGCAATATAACATTTAATTGATTGTTAAAAAATAATGGATAAAGTGAACCGTTGCAAATACTATCCTCTAAACCAAAATTAAAAGATCATTAAATTGAAAACAAACATAACAATAAAAAAATCATTATTGTAAAAAGAAAAAATAGAAAAGCGTGAGAATCTATAACAGACGAATTGACACGTTCAGAAAAGCAATATAACATTAACTATTAACTGACTCGTAAAAATTCATGGATAAAGTGGACCGTTGCAATACTATCCAATTTGCAGAAAAGCATGCAAGAAGTTTAACGGTTGCTATCTGGTTTTAAATGTGAGTAATTTAACCGTTGAAAGGACGCGGAGGAATATATATATCAACTGTTCGCATTATTTATAACGTAACCTCTTCCTCCATCTATGTATTGTTTAATTATTTATAACATTAATTATTCCTCTATCTTTGTTTTGTTGGGCATGCTTCCCTGGTTGTCTGTTACTGTAGGTAGCCTGCTTCTATGTCGACTAGACTTCTGGTGGAGCAGATCGGAGGCAACCGGATCAATCCCTTCCGACGGAGATGTTCAATGGTTAGTGATCACTTTTCTTTTTGCCTTTTGATTTCTTCAGAAGCCATTGATATCTTCATAAATAATTCAGCAATTTTAATTTCTTCATGATCGGATGTAACCGGCAACGGCAACCAGATCGTCCGTTGGAGAAGTTCAATGATTGATCACTTCTGTTTTTTCCCTCTTATTTTCTGACAAACCCTGGATTTCTTTGGAAATAGTTCAGCAATTTTAATCTCTTCATGCTTATGTCAAATTTAGTGTATAACTTTTATTTGATTGTATAACCTCTTCCTTCATTAATATTTTGTTGGGCATGTTACTATAGGTAGCCTGGGCTTCAGGTGGAGCAGATCGGAGGCAACCCTTTGGTTTTGTGAGAAGCTCTTGATTTTTTGGAAATAGGTCAGCAATTTTAATCTCTTCATGGTATAATTTTTTGATCGAAAACATTTTAGATGTAGACAATTATATGTTTGGAGAAATGAATGGAAGAAATAAGGAAATGCTGGTGGCTACAGGATTCACAAAATGATATCGAGTTACAGGTATCTATGGATGTAGCTTTTCTTTCAACAGGTTAAGTAAGTTGGATGTGACTAGTTTTGCCAACGCTGGCTCCATGTATCTATATGCTGGCTTGAATTAATTCATTTTTGGATTAATAAGGGATTTCCTCTCTGGCTTTTTAGTCATCTAATTCATCTATTGTGTAAGTTAATATTCTGTATTAGTTTTATTGTCAGCTCAACCCATCTGCCTCTTTTTAGGAATTAACGTAGGCATATTATTTCTTTATTTAATTAATACTTTTTTAATTTGTGGAGGTTTAATATGACTCTCGCTGATTTCAATGAATCCATCTAGCCTAATCATGAGCTTGGCTTGCGCGCGCAACATCCTCGGCTTCTTGATTGCAATGTCGCGTAATTTCGGGGGTTATTTGATACTTCGTCTAATGACCGGCCTAACATCCAGTAGCTTAGGTTTATCTTCCTCTGTTTTGGCAACGGAGCCCGTGGGTCCCTCCAGAACAGATCCAGTAGGCATGTCGGCCTTATACTTCTATTCCTTCGGCATAGGGTTGCCCTCGTCTCCACTCCCTCCGCCTTGTATTGCCTCTTCGTTCTGAAGGAAGCGCATCCAAGTTATACGTCCCCGCTTCAGGCCACTCACAACTTCCCGCCTCACCCCCGCTCCCCGGTTTTTCAAGAAGATGAGCATCGCCCTCATTTCGAACTTGTCAACGATAATTGCCTTCAGAAAATATGTAGGCAACTCTGCAATTCCGTTAAGGAAAACGCTCAGATATAAATTGGTAACAAGATTTCCCACGTTGAGGTTCAGTCCATCGTAGACCATCGCGCAAGCCAGCCATATGCACGCCATTGCAACCATCCTCCTGCGCGTCACGGGCGCCTTGAAAACGTCCACATGGCTTCCTGATGAATCGCCAGCGTCTGTGGCAGCTTTTAGGTCCCCGTCCAAGGCCAACGAAACTCCCACTGGTATTGACTTCCGGTTCTTGGACCTCTTCTCGGGGTACCCACGGCCTGCGACATTTCCATCAAGAAGGCGAGGAGGAAGTTGTCTGTGCAAGGCAAGCTCAGGACTATGATGATTTGAGTTCGAGTTTAATAAACAGGGACTTTATAAAGTTGAAGCCTAGCCTACACCTAATATTCTTTGAAATATATTTTCCATTTTTGAAGTTGAAGCCGCATGCCTTAGAATTTCCTTTATGCTGTTGCTTCAACAGGTTAACCTGTTTTGCTTCAATTGGACGTGGAATGTTTTTTTCAAGTAAAATCGATAAGCGTTTTTTCACCTCTAATTCCATTGTTTTCTCAGTTATAATTTTTTTTAAAATAAAATCGATTAGGGTTCTTTCACCTGTAATTCCTTTGTTTTAACAGCGATATATATACACTTGTTTAATTTATTTCGCTGTATGTTTTTTTAAGTAATTTAATAGTAATTTAAGTGAGTCAAATTTTATTACATGTATTTTCATCATGAAAATAGGTTGAATACTCTATAAAATTTATATTTCAATAATTCATAAATTAGATTTTGATTATAAGTATTTATATACTTTCTATATAGTTTTATTTACTAAAATAAGAAATAGGGAATTTTATTTTATTTTTTATTGATATAGAAGGTTAATTTTTTTAAATATTAATTTGTGTTAAATAAAAATCTTTTTTTAGAAAAAAAAATATTTGGGTGCTTTCACTGAAGTAAATTGTCATTTTACAATTTCTTCAACATTAATATATTTTACATGATTCTTCTTAGTTTTTATATTTTTAATAATACAATATATGAATTTTATATTAGTGATTTTATCTTTTTAAAGTGTTTTTTTTTTATCAATTTATTATTTAATTACTTAATTGAACAATTTTTTTATATATGTTTTTATTGTATTTTGAAATTTATTTTATTATAGAATTTATATTATGTAAAATATGCTTTCAATAAACATAAATTTGTATTTTGTAACTTTGATAATAAATCCATGACTTATGTTCACTACTTTTTTTATGTGAAGTTCTTTTACTTTAATGTAGGATGTATATTTATAATATACATTGAGACTTAGCGTCTAGGTTTGGCTAGTTGAGTGTAGGTTAGGCTAGAATGGGGTGGGATACGCTAAGCATGGCTAGGCCAAGTTAGTTTATGTTAGACTAGGCTTGAGTAGGCTACTCTAGGCAAGACTAGGATAGGTTAGTCAAGTTTAAGCTAAGATAGGCTAGGTTAGGCCAAGCTAGTTTAGGCGAGGAAAGCTTAGGTCATGCTAGTGTATGTCAAACTAGGCTAAGCTAATTTAGGCCATGCTAGGCCAGGTTAGTTTAAGTTAGGCTAGGCTAGGCTAAGATAGGATAGGCTAGGCTAAGCTAGGCTATGTTAGGTTAGGCCCAACTAGTTTAGGCTAGATTAGGCATGTGTTAGGCTACGTTGGATAATCTAGTTTAGGATAAGTTAGGTTTGGCTAGTTTATGATAAGCTACTTAAGGTTAGGCTAGGGTAGGCTAGGCTAAGGTAGGATATGGTAGGCTACGATATGCTTGAATAGGCTTGGCCAGGCTAGGATAGGTTAGGTAGGATTAACTGGTGTAGGGTAGGGTAGGATAAGGTAGGATAGGTTAGCGTAGGCTAGGGTAGGCTAGGGTAGGTTAGGGTAGGCTAGGGTAGGGTAGGCTATGGTAAGGTAGGGTAGGGTAGGCTAGTTTGGGATAAATGTTTGACTTAGGCTAGGCTAGGCTTAGGATAGGGTAGGCAAGGCTAGGCTATGCTAGGGTAGGTTAGGTAGGATATGGTAGGTTGGGTTATGTTAGGCAAAGTAGGGTAGGCTAGGCCAACTAGGCTAGGGTAGGCTAGGTAGGCTAGGGTAGGTTAGGGTAGGGTACGCTCGGCTAGGTTGGGCTAGGGTGTGTTGGGCTAGGGTGGGGTAGGTAGGTTAGGTAGGCTAGGTATGCTAGGGTAGGGTAGGGTAGACCATGGTAGGTTAGGGTATGTTGGGCTATGCAGGGCTAGGCTATGGTAGGGTAGCGTAGGGTTGGTTAGGCTAGCTAGGCTAAGCATGAGTAGGGTAGGGTAGGCGAGGCTAGGCTAGGCCTTGGTAGGTTAGGATACTCTAGTCTAGGATAGGTTAGGCTATAGTAGGATAGGGTAGGGTAAGGTGGGTAGGCTAGTCTAGGATAGGCTAGCGCAGGCTAGGCTAGGCTAGCTTAGAGTAGGCTAAGCTAGGCTAGGCTAGGCTAGAGTAGGTTAGGCTAGGCTAGGCTAGAGTAGGTTAGGCTAGGCTAGGCTAGGCTAAGGTAGTCTAGGCTAGGGTAGGTTAGGATAGGCTTGGGTTAGGTAGGCTAGGATAGGCTTACGATAGGGTAGGCTAGGCTAGTTTATGTTAGGGTAGCTTTAGTATGCTAGGACAGGCTAGGTTATGCTAAGCTAGGTAGGTTAGGCTAGGTTAGGCTAGGCAGGGTATGGTAGGCTAAGGTATGGTATGATAGGCTAGGGTAGGCTAAGATAGGTAGCCTAGGGTAGGCTAGGCTAAGGTAGGCTAGGCTAGGTTAGGGTATGGTAGGCTAGGATAAGTTAGTCTAGATTAGGCTAGACGAGATTAGGCTAGGTTAGGGTTTAGGGTTTAGGGTTTGGGATTTAGGTTTTAGGGTTTAGGGTTTTGGATTTAAGTTTAGGGTTTAGTGTCTAGGGTCTACAAAATTTTGGTAAATTCTTTTAATAAACACTTAGATAAAAGTTACAAAACAATTTGTAAAATTCTATAAAATGGTTAGGGTTTACGGTTTAGGGTGTAGGGTTTGGGGTTTTGGATATAGGGTTGAGGGTTTAGGTTTTGGGGTTTAGGTTTTTCTCTTTATGGTTTACGGTTTAAACTGTTATAAAATTCTTGGGGTTTGTGGTTTAGGATTTAGCGCTTGGGTTTTAGGGTTTCAAATTTGGGGTTTACGTTTTAGGGTATATGGTGTAAGGTTTTTAACGATTTAGTAAACTCTTTTAATAAAAACTTAATAAAAGTTACAAAAATGCTTTTAAAAATGCTATAAAATGCCTATAGTTTAGGGTTTAGTTTATAGGGTTTAGGGTTTAGGTTTTTGGGTTTAGAGTTTACGGTTTAGGGTTAATGAAACTTTATTAAGTGCTTTTAGTACACACATAAAAGGGTTACAAACCACTTTTTAAAGGGTTACTAATTTATTAGGGATTAGGGTTTATGGTTTGGGGTTTAGGGTTTATAGTTTAGGTTTTATAACACCATAGTAAATTCTTTTAATAAACACTTAAATAAAAGTTACAAAACTATTTTTTATAGGTCATAAAATGCCTTGGTTTTAGGGTTTAGGGTTTGGGGTTTGGGGTTTGGGGTTTAGGGTTTAGGGTTTAGTGTTTAGGGTTTAGGGTTTGGGGTTTGGGGTTTAGGGTTTAGTTTTTAGGGTTTAGGGTTTAGGGTTTAGGGTTTAGGGTTTAGGGTTATAACCCTTTATTAAATGATTTTAATAAACACTTAAAAATGTTACAAAAATGTATTTAAAAATATTCTTAAATTCTTAGTGTTTAGAGATAGGGTTTATGATTTATGGTTTCGGATTTATAACACTTTGGTATATTATTTTACTAAGAACACAAAAAAAGTTTCAAAAACACTTGTTAAATGTAATAAAATTCTTAGGCTTTAGCATTTAGGATTTAAAATTCTATAAAATGCTCATGGTTTGGGGTTTATGTTTTATAACTCTTTAGTAAATTGTTTTAATAAACACTAAAAAAAGTAAGAAAATGTTGGTTAAAATTTTATAAAATAATTAGGGTTTAGAGTTTATGGTTTTGGGTTTAAAATGTTATAAAATGGTTATAGTTTAGGATTTAGGGTTTATAACATTTTAGTAAATTGTTTTAATAAACACTTCAAAAAAAGTTACAAAAAGCTTGTTAAAATGTCATTGAATGCTTAGGGTTTAGGTTTAGGGTTTAAAATGTTATAAAATATTTAAGGTTTAGGGCTTAAGGTTCACAAGAATTTTGTAAATTGTTTTTATAAACACTTAAAAGAGTTACCAAACATTTTTTTAATGTTATAAAATGCTTAGTGTTTAGGGTTTACCGTTTAGTGTTTAGGTCTTGGAACACTTCATAAATTCTTTTAATAAACACTTAGAAAACACTTACATAACACTTGCTAAAAAGTTGTAAAATGATTAGGGTTTAGGTTTGAGGGACACTTTACTAACTTCTTTTAATAAACACTTTGAAAAAAGTTACAAAACTATTGTTAAAATTTTATAAAATGCTTAGGGTGTAGGTTTTAGGATTTAGGGTTTATAACACTTTTTCAAATGTTGTTAGTAAACACTTCAAAAAAGTTATAAAACACTTATTAAAATGTTATAAAAATTTTAGGGTTTAGGGATTTAAAATGTTACAAAATGCTTGCTAAATTGTAATAAAATACTTACGGTTTAGAGTTTATAACAATTTAGTAATATCTTTAAATAAATGCTTAAAAAAGTTACAAACGATTGTTAAAATGCTATAAAATACTTAGTGTTTAGGGATTGGGGTTTAAAATGTTATAAAGTTCTTTTGTTTTAGGGTTTAGGATTTTTCACGGTTTAGGATTTTGGATTTGGGGTTTAAGGATAAGGGTTTAGGGATTAAGGTTTAGGTTTATAGAACTTTAGTAAATGGTTTTAGTAAAAACTTAAAGAAAAGTTACAAAACAATTTTCCAAATGTAATAAAATCCTTAGCTTTTAGGGTTTCAATTTAGGGCTTAGGGTTTACTGTTTAGGTTTTGGAGTTTACGGTTTAGAGTTTATAAGAACTTAGTAAATGATTTTAGGGTTTATGTTTTAGGTTTTAAACATTATGATATAGGGTTTGGGGTTAGGAGTTTAGGGTTTAGGTTTTATAACACTTTAACAAATTGTTTTAATAAACACTTAAATAAAAGTTACATAACACTTTCTAAAATCCTATAAAATTCTTAGTGTTTAGGGTTTACCCTTTGGGTTTACGGTTTGGAATTTAGGGTTTCAGGTTGAGGGTTTAGGTTTTAGGGTTTATTGTTTAGCATTTACGGTTTAGGATTTATAACATTAAAGTTACAAAACACTTTTTAAAATATTAAAATCAAAATTAGCGTTTAGGGTTTAGGGTTGAGGGTTTAGGGTTTAGGGTTTAGGTTTTAGGGTTTAGGGTTTCCGGTCTAGGGTTTAGGGTTTCCTAAATGAATTACTTATCATTTAATAGTAGGATATTATGAATGTGAAGAGATATGTTCTAGATTCATGAGACTATATCTTTCATTTCCAACAGTGGAGAAGAGACTCACAATTTAATATTTGAATTGAAGACATGAATCTTAAATTAACTTGCATATCTTCACCTCCACCTACACCATCTAATCGTGCACCTCAACCACCTCCTCCTCCTCCTCCACATCCACCCCTCCTCCTACTCTCCTCCACTTCCACCTCCCTCATGGCCTTCTCCTCCTCCTCCTTGTCTTCTACCACCTCCTCCAACTCCACCTCCACCACCACCTTCTCAACCACCACATCCTCCTCCTCCTCTTCCTCCAC